>CAJNIZ010026458.1:26537-62446 GCA_905231905.1 Symbiodinium pilosum | reverse complement strand
TCCTAAACCCTAGACCCTAAAGTCCCTAAACACCCGGTAACCCAGGCTGCTCGAGTGGCGCGACGCCGATGCCAATCTCGCAGAGCTGGCCCCGCTGAAGCAGAAGGAACCTGGCCATGGTGGTTTAGGGTTCAGGGTTTAGGGATGTTTAGGGTTTAGGGATGTTTAGGGCTCAGTGTGTAAGGGTTTAGGGGTTTAGGTTTTAGGTGCTGAAGGGTTGGTGTCTAGGTCGGGAAAGGCCCGAATTATAGCGAGGAAGCATCCTATAGTCCCTTATAACATATATAACTACTACTATAACTACCTTTCGTGTTTTGCAAGATGCCTAGGTTGGGGTTGGGGTGTTTGCCGAGTGTACGGCTTAAGCCGCATTGAGTTTTTCAGCGGTTCACCTACAGCTCATCATGGGTTCCCCTACTACCCCACCCCCCCTCTATACCGGTGGATATAGAAAATCATGCATGACCCTAAGTACCTTATACCTTGGGTATTATGGTACGTAGTATACTATGGTCATGCAGGATTTTTTTGTATCAACAGTACCCCCGTAGGTTCGCCACATGATTAAGGCCATTTAGGGATGATTAGGCTTAATCAAGGTTAATTAAGGGCGAACCTGAGAGGGTAGTAAAGGCGGGGGAAGTATCGGGAACCCACGAGTTCAGGTCAGGCCTTATCAGGGGATCCTATCACACTCCCCCCCCCTTTACCCCCACGTCCCCATAACAGAGCCTACGTAAGCTTATTTAGGGCGTATGTAGGCCTTCCTTGAGGGAGAGGGAGCAAGGGGGGGGTGTAATGCTGATGTTGAAAGTTCTTGCATGTCCTAAGTATACTACAATGCCATAATTTCCAAGGTTTACGGTACTTAGCGTCGGGATATATTGCACCCACCGTAGTATAGGATCTCATGACTTTAGCCAGAATGTTTCATAGGCTGGTACTGGGTCCTGTACTTTGAGTCAGGGAAGGGACTTTGCAAGTAAAGCACTGAACCCTGAACCCTAGAGGACATGGACAAGTACAGTTTTTGGGCGGCCCTGCGGGTACGGCCGTGCTTCCAGATACTGACTTCGTAGTCTCCAAACTTTCAGTTGGCCGATGAATTTCTTCGAATAGGGATTATCAATTAAGGTTTTATAGATGGATTACTATCGGTGTTATATAGGGATTATATATGGTTTTCGGATTTTAGGATTTTAGGTTTGAGGGTCAGGGTGTGGAGACTTCTATGCAAGTTGTCCAGCCTCAAGCATGCCTACACGAAGCTGCATACAAACCATCAACCTTAAAGCGTGAACCAAAATCCTTGTCAGCAATGCATACAGTGTGAACATCTGCCTGAATAGCAGCAGCCATGACGGCAATCATTCTCTAAAGCTAGTTGCTACCATCGCACTAAGCTCGAACACCCCTGCTGATGAGCCGGAATCCTCAACGATTCCTTGCAATCATGATAGATTCAGTCCCTCTTCTTCCGCCTCCTTGTTGTTCCACTACTTCTGGGGTGGGATGATGATGCTTACTCTTGCTCGCGCTGCTTGCAGGATGCGCGCCCGCTGAACAGCTTTCTGGTTAGTGCCTGGCGGGCGAATCTCGAAGACCACCTGCTCGGCACATTCCGTGCTGAGGCATGCTCTTTCCCGGAGTGTTTTTCGTTTTTCTGCGCAGGTCTTTGAAAGGGATTCAAAGGCCTACCATGGGGGAATGCTGAGGACGGGGGTAGTTTTCGGGGTAGTTTTCACTCCTTCAATAAAGGCACCTGCAAAGCACAGGGGTCTATTACAAGATTCCTGTTTGGTAGGACCAGTGGGGCTTAGCCGAGTGTGTGCAGATTCGTGTCGCAAAACAAGTCCTGGCCCGAAGCTTCGCGCGCTTTGGGCTTCGAAGTCCCCAGAACCTTCTGAAACAATTTTGGTTTCCAAGACTGAGCGGCCACTTTTCTGGGGTGCCTATAGCAAGGGTTGTCTGTTTATATTTGTGTACTTACTGGCACCTCCTATTCGTGGAAAACCTCAAATCTCAAGCTTCTGGGGCGGAAGGCGTGCCGCAGAAATTTGCAAAAGCATGGCTGAAGACGGAAGTTGCTATATCCACCCTGAACAGCCCCTTTGACCCTCTTAAGGACACGATAATCTTGAGAGTTCCATGGGAACCTTCCATATGCAGAGGAGGCCACTGGCGGCAGGGACCGATACAACATCGTCATCATGTCAGCGATGAAATCGTCTCTTTGCCTGCAGGTGAAAGGGGTGGCGCTTGGGATAGTTGGGGCTTAGGTTTGGGGTTTAGGTGGTCATGATTGTTAAAGGCTGTGCAGGACTCGTGGTTGAGGGCCAAGGTGTAGGATTGAAGGCTTAGCTTTTAGCAGGGTAGCTATGGGTCTGGCAACATCTGTACAGATTGTTAAGCGACATTCTAGGGGCAGTGCATGCCCCAAACCCCGAACTAAGAAAACCCAAAGTCCATTACTTAACGTCCAGGAGCAATGTTAGCTACTTTTTAGGGTTTGGAGTTTAGGGCAATGCTACACCCCTAAGCCCTCAAAGAATCTTGAGTCTCTTGAGTCTTGAGTACCTGCTAAGTGGTCGAGAGTACCGTAAACACGAAAACGTTTAAGGCCGTTGGACATCCGCGGTAAGCTCTTGCTGGAGAACCCCAACGGGCAGCAGCTGAGTGTCCAGGTGCGCGCTTCCATGTCTATCACGTTGTCACTCTTAACGATTCTGCTTACTAGTATGATAACGATTGTTACTACCATTGCTCCGCCTATTATGTACATAGTTATGGTTAGTAGTGTGGTCATTGCCATGGGCTCTGGCGTATGAAGGTGGCAGGGAATGACATCAGTAGATTTGAGATGGGTTAGTTCATACGGTACGCTATAGTTCGAACATTCTATGAGGATCTATTCTCCTGGACTTCGTTCCTACAGCACAGGCGTACTCAGTGAGGTGTTGCCTGTCCTTGGTCGGAGGGCTAGGATTGTGGCTTCCTTGCAAGGGTTGGGCTTATAGGTAGCCAGAACCTTATAAAAACTTCTTGGTTTCTGCAGCTTGGAGCCTCAGCCCTAAACCCTGCAACCCTAAACCCTTCTTGTCTTGCGATTTCCCTAGGAATTTCCTAGGATCGCCGGCTTGCCGGCGCAGACGTCAGAGCAAGATTGAATCAGATGGGGCTCCAAACAGCCCTTGTGAAAGTAAGGCATGGCGTCCTAGGTTCAGGGTTTAGGGTTTGGGGTTTAGGGCTCAGGGTTCAGGGTTTTGGGTTTAGGGGGTACAGTTTACTGTTTTCGGTGTGTCAGACGACTGCGCGCGCTCGGGCGTGAAGCGCCCGGGGCCGCGCGCTCGCGTTGCTTGTAAAACCCACCCCGGCCACCCAAACTAGACTCTATCAGTGTTTAGGGTTTCTTCTCTGAAGAGGATCATCACCATTACCCTTCATAATTGATCATGCGGCCCTCATGACTGATTATCTCAGACAGGGGAGGGCCTTCGGCATGCAAGGCCCCGCATGGGCGGGCTGCCAAAAAAATCACCAGCCTTCATGACCGATCATGTCGGGCGTCCGCTCGCCTTGGGGGTAGCCTGCAGGAGCCCGAAACCAACGGGCGTCAGGGGCGCCTTCAGGTTGCGGTTCCCCCAAAGGCTTGGGCCTCTGGTGACAGGCCTTGTGGGAGAAGAGGTTGTTTGTAAAGACTTGGGGACTTTTCGCATGTTTGTGAATTGAAGTCAGAAGGCGCACGGCCGATTATCTCGGGCATCTGCTCCGGCTGAGGGTAGTCCTCAAAGGCTCATAACCAACGACGGGTGTTGGGTGATGAAGGGACCAAAACGCCTGAAGCACGAACAGTGAAAAATGGAGAAAATGGGCCAGGGAGCCCCCGTTTGCGAATTGAAGCCGGAAAGCGCTTAAGAGCCACGGCCGATTATTGCGGGCAGTTGGGGGTCATCCCAGGGGCCTGTCAAGGGGCCTCCCAAAACCCCTCCCGGCCTAAGCCGTGAAGTACGAAAAATGGATAAAATTGGCTAAGAAGCCGCCCTCCAAAGGGTTCAGGAATCCCGCCGCGGCAGGGGCCAGGACCTCCCAAAAGACGCCCTGAAAAGTCTAAACTCACCCTCAGAGCAAATGGGGCAGGCTTTGGGGGTTGATCTTTACTAACGTAAAGGTGGTCTGGGTACGGCCATCCATTATAAGAGTTCTGACGTTGTCGTAAACCAGGCTACTCCTGTTGGCCTATCCAAGTCAGACGGTGAGGCTTTACCCTCACCTTTTCCTCTCTCTTCTCGTATGGGCGCTCGGGCTGTAAGGCCCTCGACCAAGCGTTCGGGGTCTGTCGCTCGACGTTAGCGACCCCTCTCTTAGTTGAGGGTTTAGGGTTCAGGGTTTAGGGTTCGGGGTTCGGGGTCCTAGGGTTTAGCGCTTTGAGAGGAGGACCAGGCACCTTATAACAGACAGTGCTCACTGGTAATTAGGGAATAAGATAGTTTCCATGTAACCCTTATATAGTATATTCCCTTACTCCCTACTACCCCGTGTAATTAAGTGTAAATCCTTCAGAGCAAGATATCTTAGATACTGCCCCCACTCTGTAACAGTTGGATCATATTTTGACTTGTATATATCTATATGGGTGGTTGTCAAAGTTGTAGTCCCTTTTCGGGTACCCTAAATATTAGGTGCCGTATTATGATAGGGATCCAAAACGGGGCATAATTTTGACAACCGCCCCGTATATATATACATATATATAGCCTTTCATCTGACCACTATTAAAAACTGTTACGGGGTGGGGGCAGTACCCACCCTAATCCCTAAACCCCAGCTTCCATTTTCTTTTCCAGTACCTCTCTATAACCCCATATTATACCTAAAGCCTAAACCTCAAACCCTGAACCTGCAGGATGTCTATGTGCCAAAGACCCTCCTTGTTTCAGCCATTGTCTACATAGCAGCTGAGCCGCAGTGAGAACAGAGCCCGCACTCCCCAGATGCACAGGAAACCTGAAAAGGGGATTAGTAAGAACAACGGTAGCAATAACAGCTAAAATAGTGGTAGCTGTTAACCTTTAACAGCTGAAAAAGGGGTCGTTGCTTTAGAATTATGATAAGTAATTATGAATAAGGATGGCATATTACTGCTGTGAAGTTTTTGAAGGGGGCCTGTTTTGGGTTCCATCTTGGTTTAGTGGAGGCGAGGGATCCTAGCAGCTTGGCACTGGATATTGGTTAGGTAGCCCCCCCCCACCATGTAATAGTGATATGAGCTATAGTCTTAACTCCTTAAACGGGGTTAGGGGGGGACTATGTAGGGTTCCTATTATGGGGCGTATTAAAGGGGATACTAGGATATAAAAGGAAGATGAGGGGATCCTAATATGACACTAATCACCACTAATCATAATCACCACCACTAATCACCACCGCGGTGTAACCTGCTAATTCCGTTATCGGGCTTAGGGTTTAGAGTGAGGGTTTAGGGATCATCTGCTCGTGTGACCTGCTGCTCAGGTGGCCCCAGCCAGTCGTGTTTGCCCAAACCCAAGCCAACCCCACCCCTAATATGAAAGATTTAGGGTTTAGGGTTTCCAATCAATAAGGGGGGTTTGGGGGGTAAAGAATGTGGTGACGGGATTGCTTCAACACTGTGGGGTCGAATTGTCCTGCGTCCTAGGCACGTGCATTGAGGTTAGGTGCTGCCCTCACTCTAACAGTTGGATAATACTTATAATATATGTACACATATATAGACAGAGAGAGACAGAGAGAGAGAGAGAGATATATATATATATGTATGCCCTAAACCCTAGCCCCTGACCCCTATTACAGACTGTGGCTGGGCGGGGGCAGTAGACAACAACGAGCGTTGGATGGCAAAGAGCTTCCAAGCTCATCGAGCTCAGGGATGTGGGGCTCGATTAGGTATTACGGTTTAGGGTTTAGGGTATTTGGGGGTACCCTTTGGGTGGGCCCTTCACCCAGCAATAGTGACTGTAAGGGATCTGGTTTTTAGGGTCTAAGGTTTGGGATAATGGTGATTATATTTTGGTCCTCTTATATTCCGATTGTACCACCTAAGCAATTCTACCCACCAGGTGACCAGGCAATATCCTATGGAGAAGATGTTCAGACTTATTCGGGGCTCGTAGAAAACCATGGGTAGGGTTTAGAGTTTAGGATGCCTGGGATCTGAATCTGAAGCTGAAGTGCTGAGTCCACCTACGCCCCTCTTGGGCTACAGTACAGTGCTGTAGAGGCACCATTGTGCCGAACTTCCCCCCCCCCCTAGACACCAAAACCTTAAACCCTACACACCTAGACCCTATAAACCCTAAAGCCCTAAGCCCTGAACCCTAAAACCCTAAAACCTTAAACATCCCTCAAACCTCAAAATGGAGTTTGCAGTTTTGAGAGCCCTCAGCAAGGCTTGTGCGGAGGCCCGTTCACCCCAATGACCCTTCATAATCCCCTCCCCCTAAAACTGAAACCCGCCCGACCCCGCCTGACATCAGATGTTCCAGTTACATTACATTATAAATCATTGGAACATTGCATAAATTGGGGGCGGGGTGTTTCGAGATTTGCGAGAAGATCCGACTCCCCAGGACCTCAGCCAGCAAAGCCAATGAAGCCAAATGAACCTTTTATTTTGATCCAAACACCCCTCAACAAAAGTCGTAAACTTGAATCCCTAAACCTCAAACCCACCTTGAATCCTGGATCCTAAATCCCGAAGCCCTGAAAGTCCCAACCTAAACATCCCAGATGACGGCGATCTTTACTGCGCTATGTGTGGTCACCCGGCCCAGAAGCGGTCGAAACGCCCTGCTCCTTGAAAGAGTTAAGGGTCAAAGGGGTTACGGGTTGGGTACTGCCCCATCCACTAACAGTCTATATTAGGGGTCCTATTCAGGGCTATATATAACCATCGTGTAATTCTTATCCAACTGTTACTCAGGGGGGGGCAGTACTGAAGTTATGGGGGTTCTGTAGGGCTTATTGTTAAGGGCCGGGTTTCCTAACTTAGGGGCAACTCTTTTTGGTGGGCTGCCATAATAAGGATTACAATGCATTGGGGTCTTTATGGCGGTCCCCCTGTTTAGGGAAACTATCATGTATGGGAAGTTTATTATCTTCATCATTACCCTAGTGGTCAGTATTAGTGGGAGCGGGGGCCGAACCCAAGGTTCGCCCCTAAACATGAAACCCTAAAACCTAAACCCTAAACCCATAGCGCCTGGAGATTTAAGGTTTAGCGTCAAGGCATAAGGATCTTGGATGCGGGTTTGGGGTTTCGGGGTTGTATAAACTGAAGAATCAGGTCAAGGACAGTCAGCTGGAAAATGGGATTCTATAGAGGGTTTAGGGTTTAGGGGTTCTATAGGGGGACTTTGCAAAAGGTGATCAATGGAGATGACTGGGGTTACTGTCCGGCTACCCGGGATCACATTGAGGCTTAGGTTGTAAGCTTCAGGGATTAGGTTGAAGGGGTCGAGGTTTAGACTTGGGGTTCCTTTTAGGGTGTAGGGCCCATCAGCGCGGTCTAGGGTTTATGATTAAGGGTCTAGGGCATCAGGAAACTTCCCGGAAGTTGGTACAGTACGAGGCTATGCTAGGTTATTGTTGAACAGATTACATGGTTTCTAATGCTTAAGCCCAACAGGCAAAATGAAGTTGTACATTTAGATAGTATGTCTTAAGACTCCGGACTTAGGAGGCTTTGCAAGTTTAGTGCATGAGTTTAGTACTGTAAACCCTATGTCCTAAACCCACAACCCTAAATCCTTAACCCTTGGGGTTGTTCAAGTCAATGCTGCACAGGTTTGTTTTATTCTTAGCCCTCGCTGTGGCAAACCGTAGTTTGAGTAAACTCCGGATGGTTGCGGTTTAGGGTGTAGGGTTTTGGGGTTTAGGATTTGGGGGTTTAGGGTTTAGGATATTAGTAGTTAATGTCATTTACTAGCTCATTCTAGACAAAGTAATAGTTGAGGTTCCATGGAGTTTAAATGGACTTTGAAGTCAGCCTAGCTAATTCTTGCAATGAACAAGCCTCGTAATATCTAAGCAATCGGGGCCCGGATCATTTAATATTACGGAGGGGGCACCTGGTTCACTGTTAGGGGGAAGCGATTTTTGAGGTCTTGGAGGGGTGACAGTACCGCAAGTGTTGAGCATGGAAAGCGGTCCTGCAAAGCGAGCTGTTATTCCACAAGACGGCCCACTAAGGGGTTGCATGAAATTCAAACCCAGGACTTGCAGCCCTAAACCCTGATTGCTAATCCCTAATCCCTAAACTCAGACTTTCACTGCGCACCTACGATGGTGGGCGCACTTATGCCCCTGGCCTCCACTGGCGACAGGTTGGTCACCTCAATAGAGTGAAAACCCTCATCCGTTCTGGGCGCCCTGGCTGTTTTTGCAGTGTCGTTTGCTGGGGGGCCGGTGCCTTGCTTCACCCGGGCAGATCAAGGGCCTCCCTCTCACAACTCAGGTCATTCACAGATGCTAGCGGATGAGATGGTATTGTGTTGTCGACCGAGACCAAGACGGACCTAACTGAGTTTAGATGCTAAACCCTTACGGGGAGAGGTTTGGGTGGCTTGGCCGCCTCGAAGGGTGTGGGCCAGCCACTGTCAGGCCATAGCAGAATGTCGCACAGTACTATGCGCTTGAGGCCATTGTGGCAAAAACAAGAACAACCTCTGCTTTGGCGCCGTATCACAGCAAGCTGTAAGCCCTTAACCCTAAACCCTTAAAAAAACCCTTAAACCTTTAAACTCCAGGCCCCAAACCTGGATTGTGCGCTGAATCCTCATATTCCTGTCTATAAGCCCTTAAATCCCAAAACTAAACCTACTAGCTTGCACTTTGGGACAACTACATGTTTCCGTTTCCGTATTGTTGTATAAGGAAACCTAGTCATGAAGGCTGTTAAAGTACGACCCAGGATGATACAGTGGTTTCCATGTCTGTTCCGTTCCCCGATACATCCCTCTTTACCCCCTACATCCTCCCCTTGGAAGGGACCCTAGTAACCCTGAGCCTTAGACCTATCATCCTGTATTCGTCAAGGCATTGCCTGGCTCTGTCAGTGATTTTCCTTCGGGGCGTCTCGCTTCTGCGACTTGGATCGAGCGGTCTTGGGACATGCCGACAGTGTCGGATTACAACGGGTTGTAGGTTTTAGGATTCAGAGGCTCCAAAAAGGTTCAAGGTTCAGGTTTAAGAGGTCAAGGCTTAGACCTCAAAGGGAGACGGAGGAGTCAATCTAGGTACCAAAGTATGGGGTTGTTTATGGGAGTTTAAACCTAGACGCCAAACATTGATGACTAGCTCCCCCACTTCTCCTTAAGTATAAGTAGGGAAAAGTGGGTGTCAATACGTGGATCTTTTTTGGAGGCCCTTACATTACCTGCTTGGAGGGTCGGGAGGACTTAGTCAGCCTACTTTTGACCCATATAAGCCATGTTACAGCCCCAGTCATCCACCTACTCACCCTAAACCCTAAACGCTAAATAGTATGGTAGTTTTCATCTTGCCATTGTTACTAAGTCTCCCTGACACTGAAATTGTGGAGTAGTGGGGCCTGGGATGCGGTGGTAGTGGTAGATTTTTCTGACTTCTCGGTCCGCTTTTGGATGGGGGCTTCCAGATACATGTTGATCTGGCTGCTTGACTGACTGAACCTTTTATCTGTTTTGCATAGTAGTTGGGAATGAGTCCTATTTCATGCAATGGCTTGTCATCCCTCGCAATGTGCCTGTGTCATGCTCCTTGTCTTCTTGAATCCTCGGGCACTGTAATTTTGGCGCATAACATAGCTGGTCAGCAATTTGTGAGTTTCAGTTTTGTTGATGTTCTGAGAAGTGATGGGACAATGTGGAGTTGGGGATTCCCTAACCTTATCCAGCAGACGTAATGCCATCCGGATGCAAAGACAGTGTTCCTCGCATTCAAGCACACAGCCGATTATTTGCAGACAGAAATGCCTAAGTAGTGCTTTCTGCCTCATGTGCCCATTAGTTATCACAGTAGTACAGCTGCTCAGAATGGTAGCTGCAGTGACTTACAACGCAGACGACAGGAGTATTAAGGGTCATGTTGCCAAAGCGGTATGACTAAAATTCTATACAGGCCCATGCTGGCAGTGGACAAGCAGCCCAGGCTACGCTGGCTGGACATCCACATCGTGGCCACCACCGGAGTGGAGTCCTCCGTTGTAGTCGGCCAGCAGCGCTAACATGGGGGGTATGGTTTGGGAAAAAGGGCTTAGGTCGAACCATGGTGTGGATGGAGGAAACTGTCTGCCGCCTAACATACGTATACCCCAATGATTGCAGTCGTCTGGAGACCCTAGGTGCAAGATCTCCTCCATCCGCTGCAGGTCATTGAGCCCACAGGAGTGTAAGGCGACGTATTGGGTTCTGTGTTTGGCTTGGCCTGTGAGGCACTTCCAGGCAAAACGGCACGCCCGTTGCGAACATTTAGTCGGGGTCTTGGGTTTAGGGTTTCAGGGCTCAGTTCCAATATTTCTTTCAACAAAGGAGCAGGGACTCCCTACGATCCAACAACTCCATAAGCCTGAGCCCTCCAAACCCGCCCTCTGGAACATTCAGCGCAACAGCTCCACCGCAAGTTCGAAACATTCTACGACCCCTGTACATGGTAATTTCCACTTCGTTTTCAATTTGATTCTCCATTACTGGCGTAATGCCGTAATGCCTCTAAAGCCTAAACCCTAAATGGTTCCCATTTTCTTTTCCATCCTCCAACATAGCCCTACATAATCCCTGTACAATCCCTATGTCTGGAAACTGCAACCTGAGGACCTACCATAAACCCTAAAACCCCTAAGCCCTGCCACCTGAGGACATCACGTGGAAGCTGCTTTCCAAGGTGGAGCTTACCAAAGGGCAAAATACAATGACCTCACCCGACCTCACCCCAAATGAGCTAGAATCTAAACTCCTTAAAGGGGGTTCTAGAAGAGATTATATAGGGGACTATAAAAGGGGAATACTAGGAGTTTAGACTAGTTGGGAGAGCCCTTTGTTGAACTACCAGAAGAAGCTTATGTTTGAAGAACCTCCTCCTTGCCCCCAGCCATTCTGAAGCTTCTGGTCAGCACTGCCGGGATTTGAGAACTTGGGCGTGTAGTAGTGGGTTGTCGTGGCAGTGTTCCCCATAAACCCTAAGCCCTACGACCAGACCCCTCGTTCGGTCAACCTGACTGAGACAGAACACCTGATGACACCATAATAACACCCCTAGAATTTTCCTCCCCCACTCCAATATAGCATATAGTACGTAGTACGTAGCCTGATATATGAGGAAACCCTAAACCCTAAACCCCTAGGGAACCTTCATTATCAGACACCCCTGGAGGTTCAGAACATCTTAGAGCTCATGACATTCCTTTTGCTGTCTTTGGGCTGGAAGGCACCCGGAGCTATAGTCTAAACTCCTTAGAAGGGTTGTTACAGGTTCTATAGGGGATTATGTAGGGAAGTATTATAGGGTTAATTATGGGGATACTACGAGTTTAGATTATTGCTCATTTGTTTTTTTCCGTGGTCGTCACGGCTTGCGTTGATATTGGAAAGTTGTTCAAGTTTTTTCTGCCCTCCCCAGACGTAACATGTAACCCTACAGGGAGCATTTTTTCGAAAAGTGCAGTAGGCTTTATGAGGCCTATTTGGGTTTTCCCTGTTGGGGGAGGGGGTAGGGTTGTAGGTTTCTGGGCTAAGATAAGGTAGACAGTCTTCTTGTGAAAGCATGGTCAGAAGCTGTGGGTTCATACAGTACTAGTCACACCTCCTATCAAATGAAATACGGCGTTGCTTGGCTTAATGATTCGGGGGCGCAGTAAGTTGTTTGAGCCGAGCTTGTTGCCTAAGTTGAAGCGCCAGTGTTAGTACAAGGGCTAGTCGATTCCAAAACATATTGTCATTTTGAGGCTTTTCTTGAGATACCCCAAGGCCACTACTGAAGTTGGAGCTTCCATGCCTGGACGGCTGAAGTTGCAAATGCAGTGTGTGAGTTTAGGGTTCAGGGCTTAGGGTGGAAGATGCTTGCAAAGCACAAGTGAGACCATCACAGATGTGCGTTGAATCCACCCTTCCCTTGAGCCTGCAACGGCAGAAATAATGACAAGGCCTGATAGTCTACGGCCCCACTAGAACAAGGACACATGGGTTCTAAAGGGGTTCCCAGCAAATCTTGACAAGTTTTGATTGTACTTGGCTAAGAGAGGCAACATGTATACGTACTAAACTTATTAAGTCCTCACGATCCTTCAAGTAGGTTCTAGATGCCAAGCGTCAAGTCTGGGATTTTTGTATTTTTAGATGGGTGTCCCTTTAAAAGCATAGAGAGAGGGGTAATGCAGGACTTAGGATCTAGTGTTAGTGTGGGGGCTTACTAAGTACTTAGAACGGTGGAGAACCCAATGGACCAGAAAATGCAAGGTGAAGTGGAAGGTTAGGTCGATCCTCACTACAGCAATAGCCCCTGAATATGGAGTTAAAAGGGCTTGACTGTACCTACAATAGTGCTTAGTGGTACCCCCTGTAAAGGTTTACACGTTTCAGGGAGGGTTCCTGGACCTTTGTTCGACATTGTTCGAGTCTACTTGGAGCCAGTAAGCAATGGAAATGTAAAACTTTCATTTCTTCACAAGGCACCAGCAGCAGTGGTCTCCGCACAGCTGCGTCGAAGCTCCGACTTTCACAGAACCACGAAAATACTCCTGAACATCACATACAGTCCGCGTAGAGCCCTACTTCAACCGCCCAAGAAGAAATGATGGCCTTTCACATCAAAACCCCTAAGCCCTACACCCTAAACCCCCAAAATGGTAGACAGGCTGGTCTTCTTGGTATTTGGGAGATCTAGGACAGGCCTAAACGCCAAGCCCCGCAGCCGGAAATCCGCAAACCCTTAACTCTGTATGTCTCTCTGTATGAGCTATAATCTAAGCACCTTAAAAGGGGGTTATTTAGGGAACTATATAGGGGACTAGTATAGGGGGATATTGACGAGGATACTGGGAGTGTAGACTATGGCTCATATGCACTGTTCTGTTTGTCAGTATTTTCCCTACAACATCTTTAAAGTGTAAGGTTGAAGCCCTTGGCCCTTAGTATGGGCCCGGAGCCTTGGGATCCGCCTTATATACCTACTATATACCCTATGTGTACTTTGAAGGGTTCCTAGAATTTCGCTAAAACGCATAAGGGCCCCCATATTAGGGCCCATATTTCCAACCTTAGGTACAGGGGGTTACGCGCAACAAGCTTGGAGCACCCTGGCGCGGAGGTGTTGAGAAGCAGCTTAGACGTGTCCGAAATCCGCTTCGCCGTGGTCGCTCAGTGGGAAAGCACTAGAGGGTTTAGGGTTTAGCGTCGCAGCTGGAGCCTGGAGTGGGGCGGTGCGAGAAACCTCCTGCAAAAAGGGTTTAGATTTCAAACACCAATTCTGTACTCCCAAATAATTATGCAGTAAGATGAAGTCTCTGTCTTGGCTGGAGCATTCTACAGGAATGTGGTGCAATCCTCGTGCATCCGCGGTCCTTAAAGGGCCAGTTATTTGTTTTAACCAGAGCATAAATCGGAAGTGAGATCATGCCTTTGCAAAGGTCTCGTAGTTTTGGATGATTTGCATAATACGTGATTTTTAACCGCAGAGGAAAACACCTCGGATCAGCACAGGATGTATTCCCCCTTGCAGAGAAATCAGGGCAATGTCGTCACTGCCCAGCTCTAGACCGTCATAGGGTGGATATCCCAGAGGCGAGGACCAGTCCGAAGTCCTTATCAGACTTCAGCATGTTCCTTTGCTTACTGCTTCTGAGTAGTCAATGAGGGGAGATATTGTATAGGGATCATGTAGGGATCATATTCTGTTGTTCCCTGCTGAACCATTAAGGTTGTGGCAGCTACCTTGTACTATGGTGGAACCCTATCTCACCGCAACAGATTGTGTCTGTTGAGCCTGTTCCCGAATCTGGATCCAAGTTAGGTATCCCATGTGTCTTCTTTCCTAGGGCTTGCCTGATGTATTTGGATATCTGCAGGCAGGTTCCCTTTTTCTGTTTAGGGTAATGGGAAGTACTTCCCAAATCTCAGGATCCAGTTGTGTATGTTGACGCTTCTTACCGAACTTCAGGTTCTCTGTACCCCTTAAACATCATATGAGTCACGCCCCCACCCCATAAACCCTAACCCCAATCCTAAACCCTGCAGCATCAGGCCGTTTCGATCATCTCCTTCTACTTAGGTGTGTTCCAGGTCGGAGGGACATCTCTGAGTTTTTATGGTTTAGGAGTGTAAGTGTTTAGAGTTTGAGGACTCACGGTTGAGAATGCGCCGCAGTTGATAAAGGAAAGCCTGGGGGTTGTTAACGTGATGCAGGGGTTGCATCTCCATTAAATGTCGCGTATTTCATCATGATAACAACCAAGCGCTGCAGTACTTGAAATAAAGCGCCTGGTCCAAAGATGTCTCCGTGACACACCAGAAATCACCCTCATTTTATTCAAGGGGTAGTTGCCAGGTGGGTATGAGGTCTCTATAGGCCTCCTCGGCTAAAAAATCATCGGGCCAGATCCTTAGTAGGAAATAATTCCTGTGGGTTCACGGACCTCTGGGAGGATCGAAAAAATTAGTCTAGGGATCTAATTTTTAGATTCGTTTGGGGGTCTGGGAGGGGGATTATTGAAACCCTAAACTAACCCTAAACCCTAAGACCTAATTCAATTGTTGAGGAGGCATCTTCTACTAGCAGCTTGTTCTTTTTCTCCTTCGTTCCTGTAGACAACCACTTTGCAATCCCAACTGTGGTGATTCGATCATTCTGAAATTCCTGAGTCTTTTTAGGTTCTCTGACTTTTGTTTGTAGTTTTCTTGGCACATTGGAACGCTCCTCATTCAGGCGCTAAGGGTTTGTCCCCATGTTGAGGAGAAGAGACCTCAGCATTCAGGATGCCCTTCAACCCTCACATAGTTGATGGCCAACATCTTGCATGACCTTTGTTCACTTTTCTACCAGAACGCCCAGACCTTGAGTGCATAAGGTCTTGCACCGCTCGTGCACTAAGCCCCGTAGCTCACTCCTCCTAGGCAGAACAAGGTTTGTGTCCCAGATTCATTTTTTCAGTACAATCAATGTTTTCCAGTTAAAATTGGTGGGGTGCTAATGGGTCCGGTATGTGCAACAGGCAAAGCTACCAATATTGTCTCTTCGAACGCTAGGGAAAAGTACCTCTGAAGCAGTAACCCTTTTCCTTAGAGCTATAGCTGGGACCCTCTCCTCAACGAAGGTGCTGCCCAGACATACATAGCACACTCGACAGAAGCTCCAATCTTGCGATGCTTCAAACTCAAAACAGCAAAAGTGCCAAACACTGACAGGTGGCCTGCACAACGACAGCCACGTGTTCGGGATATCAGCTTAGCCGGTATATCCTGCACTCTCTTTGTTGCTCGGTCGGGTCGACTCTGCGGTGGATAGCTTGCATCTTTTTTTTTTTTTTTTGGGCGCTAATGTTCGAGCACCTGCATTTCACGATGGTTGGAGAGTGACCATGCGATGGTAATCAGCAAAGGATTCGCCTTGGTAGATGTAGAGAACTTATGATGAGGAAAGTAGATCCCCCTTCTTCAGGAGCCTTAGTAGGAATATGGGCCTTTAATCTATAGGGAATACACAAAGGGTATATTCCCTACTAAGAACCAGTACCCCTACTTCAGGATTCCTATACATCATCCAACAGCACTACCTATCTTCCCAGTGGATAACCTTTAACCTTTGCGAGGAATTAAAACCCAACATAAACCAAAAAGGTCATTCTTGGAAAAGCCATAGATACTCGACGCCTAGCAGCATAGGGTGCCAGATTTCTTAGAGGACTCATGTACCGAGGGGCCATGTTTCATTTTTAGTCTCTCACCACTCTCCCATGTACGGCCCAGGCTTCCTGGTGGTCATCGCCACTTGTCCATGAAGAGGGAAGTTTTGGGTCTATGGGTTTTGGCTTCAAAGTCTGTCAAGGACTCAAACGCAGGGGTTTAGGGCTTTAGTGCTCAGGGCTTTCTTTAGTGCTCAGGGCTTTCTTTATACCCTTGAAGTTAACAGTCTTGCTGGAGGTTTTAGGGTGATGGGCTTGACTAGGGTGAAAGAGCCAACAAGTCTGCAGCCCCAGAAGAACTTGAAGGTATGGTTTCAAGGGCCGAAGTCCTAAGACGTCCTAAACCCTAAACCCAAAGCTGTGCGCAGGCTCTGCTCTGTTGAGCCGGGGGAAGCAGTTCTATAGGGCGATTCCACTGCGACAGGTGGCCCTAGTTGAGCCAGATACTGTCCTCTAGGCCCTAGAATTACCATCATAGTCACCCGTATAGGCCCCTGTGTTTCGTAATAGTCCTGCACAGTTGTAATGGGATCGTTGTGCTTTCCAGTTTCTATTTGAATTCGGATGGGGCCCTTGCTGATCCTGTAAATGGCTATATTCATATCCACATACAGGGTTAAGGGGTTGGGGTAGCGGCTTGCCGGCTTAGAGTTCAATAGTAGCCCCACCAAGGGACCATTCAGGGGTCCATCTGGTAGTTTAGCATAGTCCCTAATAACCTAGTATATTCCCGAAGAAGAACCAACGTCCATTACTTATGCGTGGAACAGCGGCTGCAGCTCATGCAGGTTTTGAGGGGATCTTGCGGCGTCTTTGTTGGGACTTTGGAGCCTGCACCTGACTCGCTGAACTTAGACCTTGAATCAAGAACCCCTAAAGCCCAACGCCCTATGGTATGATTTTGGATCCCAGCCCTAGATCATAAAGCGCTGAACACTGATTTAAACCTCCCTGTTGAGTAGTAGTAGTGAAAATAGGCATATTTATGTGTCCAATTTTGAGTCAGTTTTTCTTTCGGGCCATCACATGCTGTAAGAGGGTTATAATCAGCTCAGCCACCAAACAAGACTACTCAGGTGAGCGATGAACCTTACTAAGCCCTAAACCCTAGGCCCCACATGATATGGAATCGACCCTACAGTAGCTCTGAACCCCAAACCCTACTCCGAAGGGACCCCACAGTAGGTGCCTAAAACCTAAACCGGGTAGTAGGTGGCCATGAACTTCAACCTTCAGAAGCTGGTTTCTGCCATCGCAGAAGCACCGGCATCTCTGGAGTCTGGGGCTGGAGTTTTGGGGTCTAGGGTTTAGGGTTCAGGGCTGAGCAAAAAGTTGCAGTTTAAGGTTTAAGCTCTTTCGTAATAGCTGAGGTTTTTATACAATGCATGGTTGCACAAAAGAAGCCTGAACCAGTTCCAATACATGGAAAGTAAAACGGAACGTGAAATGTTGCGAAGATTATGTGAGGCTTTCTGCGGATTGTAGTTGTAGAAGCCTCGTTATTTATCAATAGCGTCCTTCAATTCTTGTATGACCATAGCAGAAGATACTCTCAAACCCATTCTAGAAATGAGGCCCCTGCATTAGAGCTGGAGTAACAGTGGGGTATGTACATAGATGTGAAGGTTTTGGATCTGGGGTTTGGGGCCCTGGGTCCAGGATTCAGGGCGCAGGGTTCTGCCAATGAGGGGATTTTGGTAAGGCCCTTCTGAACAATGTGGACCCTATGACACTATGATTACGACAGCTTCGGCATCCCTCTTTCATGGATTTGGGTTCCGGATTCCCCTCATAGCATTTCCAAGAACTGTACCTTGAGCACCACAAGCTCCACGCCATGCCTCCTAACGAAGAAGGAGGTGGTAAATTCAAGAGGCGAAGCACGGCATGGTTTGGAGTCCAGAAGATAGTAAAAGGTTAGGGTTTATAAGGATAAGAGTCCAGCCTGTAGGGTTTAGGTTAAGGGTTAAGGGGGTTTCTATCTGCAGGTGTGTAGTTAGCTGAGAGGTGAGGAGTACGCCCAAGGTCTCCATGAGACCATCCACTATGCAGTGGTGTGAGATGGATATGGGAGACTATCCATCTTCCAGCCACACATCCTTAAGACTTTTTGCGAATTACGCCTTAGAGTGTAACCCAGACCCCTCATTGATAACCCCCCTTTATAGCGATTATAATAAGGATCCTATTATTAAGGCCCTTTAAAAGGAGGGGGTTTATTAATCATGGGTCTTGATTAGGATGCAGGGTCCTTAGTCTAGTGCAGCTGCAACTGGCATGCGGCTACTACTCCAGACCCTAAAATTCTAAACCGCAGTACCACTCTTAGGGCCCCTGCCTGAAAGTGAGGCACAAGTGATAGGGCATAGACCCACAGAGGTCTTAAGCTAGGTTCTTTGCGGTTCATGGTTTAGGATTTAGGGTGCATGGCAGGATGAGAGCATGTCTACGTACTTCTCCTACCTATCGTCCCCCCTAAGTAGATGGAATATGGCTTTGGGTAAATTATAATGAGGACCCCCATATACCTCATATTCTATCCACTTAAGGGGGACTATACCCTATACCCTAAACCCTAAATAGTAGTTTCCATTTTATTTTCCATAATGCCTACATAACCCCTGTATAACCCCTTATATTCTATCTGCTTGGCAGGGACTATAGACCTACATAACCCCTGTATAACCCCTTATATTCTATCTGCTTAACAGGGACTATAGACATTCAGACTACCCAGGCGCTTGTACAGCACACAGTTGCTGAGCGGTCCATCCCTCAAGCCGACATGGAACCCTCAAGGGGCCCAACAGAGACTACACTCCTGTTACATGGAGTAATGTAAACCCCGCATGGGTTTAGGGTTTAGGGTTTAGGGGTTCCACATCTTAAGGCCTCTGACCCAGACCCCTGATGAATAACCACCCCCCTCCTTAATAGGGATTCTAATAGGGATCCTAGTATCCAGGCCCTTAAAAGGAAGGGGTTTATTCATCATGGGTCTACATTCGGCTCTATGAAGTTTCGTGTTTGTGTGGGAGTTCCAAGTCAACTTCAAACTGAAGGGCAGGTTCTTTACCTGGGTTTAAGATTGCACGGTTCCGGGCTAAGGGCTCATGTTAAAATCCGCTGGAGTTTGAAATGCCATTTGAGGGCTAACATGCATTCGTTGGGAAACCTTAGTCCCAGTCACGCCAGGGCTTAGGATTTGGGAGTTAGGGTCCAGACCCCAAGCCTTGAACCCTTAAACTCCAGCCCAATTCTCATGAAAGCCCCCGAACTGAACTTTTGGACCCCAAAGCTCCAGGAGAGTGGGAAGTTGTATCGGAAGCTCAGCGCGTACTACATCTTCAGATGGGCGCAGCCCTGAGCCTCTGCTACTTCGCAGGGCCCTGGAGTCGGGGTAGAGGCTTTAGGATGTTTTATAGCAGATCCCTTGTGTAAGCCCATTGGAACCTTCTTTTAACCGTGTATATGTTTCACCAGTGATCCTAAGTTGCCAGAAAGTCTTGCTTCCTTGGAGGTTCCGGGTAGTTCTATCTAGAGGTCGAACCAGGGCAACCAGAATCATAAGACATTTCAGGCAACTCGTAACTCCTAAGCCCTGAATCCTATAAGATCCCCTATATGGCGCGCGAATGGTACAGGGCAGCGGTTGGGGGGCTTAGCCCTTTGCGAAAATCTTCGTTTAGGTTTAGGGCTTATAACAGCAACTGAAGATGGACCATGGCACAGGGGCCTTGGAGAGAGTGGTGAACCGTTCCCGATCATTTCTGGAATTTTGCTCTGTACATACCCTCAACAAGCTTGTCCAATGCTCCAAGTTTTTTCGGATCGGTAGACCCGGATTGTGTCTAGTACCAGTCCAAGGAACAGAGTCTGAATATCCCTTTTCCCGAAACCGCACTCATTTTAACTCAGTCTGCGGAATGCTGCTTTCCTAGAGGCATGTTAAGGATGTTTTGGGGATTCTAATGAGACTATATGGGATCCCCCTGCGAGATCCACATAACTACATAACTGTCCTTTTGAGAAACTCCGTCGTCATCAACAGGCCATTGCTTAGACTTGCCCCCTTTTTTAACCCAGACACCTAACATCCTCAGTTCTTTTGCCCGCACATGGTAGACTTGAACTCCCACGGTGTAAGGTCTTCCTGGCCTTCATCATTGCACCGACTGTGGCGCCTGAGCTGCTATTTGAGATCTCTTCTATTGTCCGTCTGTGGCACCTCAACAACAGGCGGGTGCAAACTCCTCGTTCGCACACCACTCAAAATTGTAGCATTCAGACTGACGGGTCGTAATTTGGGTGGTTCACGGGGCGGTCTGCTTTTCTGCGGATGGTTCACGCATGACGCTTTGCCTTGCCTGTCAGCTTATCCTCATATAGTTCGCCATAAATAGATAGAATGTGGGGTATATGGAGATCTTATCATGGGTTTAGGGTTTAGAGTTTAGGGGGAATGTGGGGAAATTTGTCATATTGTACTCAAAGCCATATTCTATCTACGTAAGGGGGACTTTATCCTGATGCACCAAGGAGCTCTTCCTGAAGGTTACGGTGGTTCCTTGGGATGCGTGGCGCGACTGACACTGAAGGGAGGTACAGAGAGGGCAAACTGCGGTGATGCGCCTTAAATTGAGCTACCGTACTGGGTATATATAGGGAATAGTAGGGTTTGCCCAGTGTAGCACTGCTTCACAACAAATGGGCTGGTCTGTATAGAGTTTACATAGGAGATGGTCCCAAATTGGCATTTCTTCAGGCTTGGCATTATTGCTTAAGAGGACCCCCCCACCCTGTAATAGTGGTATAATAGGAATATAAGAGGACCTTAAAAGTCACTATTACTGGGTGGGGGGTCCACCTAAATTATTGCTATGAGCCAGCAGCTCCAAGGACTTTAAGATTAGTCCCGTCAAGGGAGCAAGAATTCGTGTGAGGTCTTTACTGGGTTGCTGTCAAGGAATTTTATTTCAGTTACTATATTGGGGAACCCTATTATTTACTATATATACCCAGTATGGTAACTTTATTTAAGTTCCTTAACAGCAACCCAGATCATTTCCTTGAAGCAAAGATAGTTCCTTGATGCGTTGCAAGATGTTAGGATCTGTGAATTCAGAATTGTTGTCCCGTAAACCCTAAACCCTAAACCCTGCAAAGTGCACAACCTACACCCAAAACCACAGTTGTCAACTTTACACCCTGGCCCCTAAGCCTGTAGCCCTAGCTTGATCTAGCTCTCAAGGTATATTGTGATAATATTGGGATAATGGGGAAGAAAATGGATACTAGAATATTGGGGCCCTAAACCCTAAACCGCATTATTGGGGTTATGTAGGGTTTTAGGGTTCAGGGTTGAGGGCTTATTTAGACCCCCAGAAACCGCCACGTAAGCCTTGAGCTCTGAATCTAATGTAGACGCGTTTGCTGTTAAGGAACTTAGATTTAGCACCATATTGGTATATAAAGTAAATAATAGGGTTTCCCCAAAATAGTAGCTTAAATTAAATTCCTTAACAGCAACCCAGTAGAAGCCTGAAGAATTACCAACAGGGTTTAGGGCGCATGGTCCTGAATTCCTTGTACAAGTACACCCTAAACCCCAAACTCCCCAAACCCTAGTACAGCCTAGGGGGACTCCAATCGACCTCAAGATGCTACCTGGTAATCATTACATTACCCAGGCTATGGCTTTACATTGCTATCCAGGAGCTGCGAACGTGGGTGCCTTGCCTAGGCGTTGAGGTTCAAGTTCAAGATCTAAGAGAGAGAGAGAGAGATAGATATATAGAGAGAGAGAGAGAGAGAGACAGGGGGGGGTTAGGACTTGGGCTTTAGGGATTCAGAGTAGAGGGTGGAGCATTGAGGTATTGCTGTAAAGCTTTAAGGTTTTGGGGTCTTGAGAATTTGGGGTTGAGGACCTAGGAGTCCAAAGCAGCGTTCTCTTTGGTATTGGTACACATAAAATGAACCCTGTAGAACGTGGTGTCAAGTGATATGAGCTATAACCTAAACTCCTAGTATCCCCCTTCGTAACCCCTTTAATACTCCCTTACAGAATCCCCTATGTAAGCCCTTTTAACGAGTTTTAGACCCTCAACCCTGAACCCCAAACCTTAAATAATCCCCTACATGAGCCCCTTTCATAATTTAAGGAGTTTAGACCATAGCTCATGTCTGTTTGGTTGGAAGTAGAGGTTGAGGTTGAGTTGGTGAGTGAGTCAGGGTTCAGGGGAGGTTGATACCAGCTTTCAATTCTGCTTGGGACTGGCTTGGACCTTAGACTTTTTAATCCTTTGGGATTTCTTTATACTCCTGGTATAGGTACCTAACCTTTCGTAGGGGTCCCAGGTGCCACATAGAATTAAAAGCCTGCATGGAAGAATGCCATAGAACTCCCATCCGCTTAGGAAGTATGATTCCAAATCCTTCAACTGCCCGGAATATCTTGATGTCCTTCCAAGGCCCTGTTGTATGATCCTTGTATCCTCAAGTGAGAAAACAGATGCCGTGAATCCTGAACTGGGTCTTTGTTGGGTATGATTCTCAGTTTTGATGTGGAATGCAAAGGTTTTTAAAGCCCAAAAACCAGTAAACCCTTCGTTGCCAAACTTATGCCCCTCAACACAAGGCGGACTAGCCTTCCGAGGCCCTAAGCCCAGACCCTGAAACTCCAGACGGTGAACCGCAAGCCCAAAACTCTAAAGTCCCCCTTAAGTAGATAGAATATGTCTTTGGGTATAAAATAATAAGATCCCCATATACCCCATTTTCTATCTACTTAACGGGGATTATAATCCTAAACCCTAAACCCTAAGCCCGGTATTCTATCTACTTAAGGGGGACTCTGAGCTAACCCATGAGGCCCTAACCTCCAGCCCTGAGCTCCTCAACCCCTACAAGAGATACTTTAGGGTTTTGGGTTTAGGGGTTACCCCAAAGACCAGAATGACCATGATACCTTAGGGTTTAGGGTTTAGGGGTTACCCCAAACCCCAATATTACTATGATACCTAACCCAGAAGGTCCATATATACAACTATTAGGGCCTTAGGCCCCAAAATACCATACTATAGGTGTCCCTAGTGGTTGTATATGTGGACCCTCTGGGTCACGTTCAGATCCAGAGCCCAGGGCATCTACGCGCTGCTTGTCCACGCCTTTAGGATGGAACCTGCCTCGCCTAGAGCAACTTGGCTGAGCGTCAGGCTCGCATACTGGTGGTTCGTAGGGAAGATGGGAACATAATCCCTATATAATCCCTATATGCCATTTTTCCTCATTCCCTACTAGCCGCCAGTAGGTTAATTGTTGAGTAACCTAGGGTTCAGGGATTAGGGGTTTACAGTTCGCGGACATTACGCGCCACATTGAACGCTATTGCTGGTTAGTAGGGAATACAGGAATACAATCCCTATATAATCCCTACATTATCCCTATGGAATCCCTATATTGGCCCCATGTCTGAAGAACCCTTCTATAATGTATTTAAGGGCCAACTACAGGAGGGGAGTTTCCAATGGGGGTACATATTGGGTATATAAGGCGCACGTAAGCTCCCTACATGGTAGCTCCCCTCCTGCTATTGCTGTCTATATCTATATACATATATATATATATTCCCTTCTTCCCCACAAACTCCCGGTAAGTAGAGTCTGCGGGTTGAAGCTCGCGGATCAGCTCTGAGGCATGGACCTAAAACCTATGTACGCACCGCTCTTTCTGAAATGAATTCAGCACACCACGTCAATGAACTATCACTGAACTGAGATGTCCCGGCAAGGTTTGGTGACTGGCAGTGTAAGTTTGCCGGAGGTAACTGTTGTCATCATTATGGTGGCTTGACATTGCCCCATGACTATGACAGCCCTGACCGTCAATCCCTTTGAGCTGGGTTCTTTCAAGTAAGTTGCCAGTTTAAGGGTTTATTCTTTAGGGGGAACCCTCAGAAGGCAGGAGTAAGGGCGTCCTCTAGAGTCCCTTCCGCCTAAAAAAAGGGGGGGCACTCATTCTGTCTACTGTATACCCACACTCTTCTAACTTCCTGTAAGCTACGGGAACCTTCAGGTGGGTAGTAATCATGCGGGACCCTTATACAAGCCGTCTATGAGCCTTACCGGGGGGGGTACCCATCTGTTACTTCACTAAGCGCTGGGCTGTGAGCGTCCCCTTTTTTTTTTTGTCTTGCTTGAAGACAAGAATGGGTAGCTTTGATCAGGTTTGCAGAGAAACATATCACCTAATCCCTACATACGCCCGACATAGCCGTAAAACACATGTCTTGCAAGGTCCCCAAACCTAAGCCCTAAACCCTCGAACCTAAATGCAAGCCACAGAGGTGTTTGAGCTGATCCATGACGTCGTCAGTCCGCGGGACGGCGACGCTGGGAACGACGCTCTTAGCGAGGCCAGAGATGAGGGCGGTTTAGGGTTAGGGTGGCTGGCTGTCGTCGGGTTTAGGGCTCAGGCTTAGCGTTTAGGGATATGTGGTTTAGGGATATGGTAGGGTTCAGGCAGATGTGGAGTTTTAGGGTTTAGAGTTTAGGATTTTGGGCTTAGGGTTGTTGTAGGGTTTACGGTGAAAGCAAGGGACGTCTAGAAGTTTTGTGTCTTTGTTAAAGATGACTAAATTCAGAGTGAGAAAGTTCTGCGTGGGTATAGTAGAGCTTCAAGAAGCCCATATTCGTCATAGTATGGATGTCACAACTACTAGCAATCAAACTTGGCGTGCAGATCTAAAGTTCATGAAAGAACCATAGAGAACCGCATGAGACTTTCCAAGTCCTAAACTCTAAACCCAACATTTTCCAGAATTGCAGAGCTTAAAGGCCTTGCTGCTTGGTCAGCCTAAGACGGGAGTGCTGGTATTATTGTTATGAGTGCTTTTTCTGCATCATTCTGCGTAGCAGCGCTACTACGATTAGTATTACTATTATGATTATTACTATTCCTATTATCGTTACTACATTGCTGCCATTGAGCACTACAGGTAGCCTCTGATGAAGACGACGTGCCCGCACCCCCCTGGGCATGATGTGCGCGGAGGAAAATGCAAAGATCGCAGTAGGTCTGACTTGGACAATCAAATGAGCAATTTATCTAGGATCTAGGGTTTAGGGTCTACATTCCTGAAAGGGCTTATAGAGGGCTACACAGGGGATACTAGGAGTTTATAGCTCAAATGGCAACTGGGTTTCTTGTTATATGCTAGGGTCTGAATACCCTGCCTCAAAACAGACGTGAATCCCCAAGTATGAGGAGTACTAGTAGAGGGTAGTGACGAGCCTAAACGGAAGAGTCGAGAGTAGGGGATTGACAAGCATGAGAGTAAACATGGTAAGCTGAGGAACTGAAGACAAGTAAGAAGAGTAACGTGCGCATTCCGCGCGATGAAAGAAGGAGATTTCTGGACACCTTGTTGGTGTCCTATGTAGAGCCTAGTAGACTAGTCATGTATGGACTAAACTCTAAACTCCTAGCGTCCCCCTTAATCGCCCCTTTAGTAGTCCCCTCTGTAAGCCCTTTCAGGAGTTTAGACCTTACCTTAAACCCTAAACAGGATAGCATCCCCTATATAAACCCCTTTACAGAGTTTGGACTATGATCGCATGCCGGCCCACTCTGACATCCAAAGCTATACGGCAGAGCTGAAGAAGCATTGTCAGCATCTGCGAAATTGAGCCAGATATGAGCCATAGTCTAAACTCCTCAAAGGGGGAGGGTTATATAGGGAATTATATAGTGTTCTATGGGGATGTATAGGGTTTAGGGTTTAGGGTCTAAACTCTTTAAAGGGGAGTTTTATAAGGGATTATATAGGGGATTACTATAGGGGTTGCTCAGAGGGATTGCTCAGGGGGATGCTCGGAGTTTAGACTGTAGCTCATATGCATCAGCTAGCCGGTTTTGCAGCTGTCCATTTGGTGACCCCATGTTCACAAATAGCTAATCCAGGAATTATGTCTTGGATATCTTGGGATTTGCGTAGTGTACAGCGGATTGCCGAGCTAAAGGACACAGCCCGTGCTAAAGGTGCAGAGTGGCCTTATACGGGGTTTAATGGGATTATCGGTTCTACTTAGAAATTGATACGGAAGGTGCTATGCCAAATTGAGAGGAACCTCATGTTCACGGTGTTTTCTAAGCGTATGGTAGTTTCCCAAAATTAGGCAACACTAATATAGACCCCAATATACTATAATCCTATTATGGGGATCCCCACGAGGGTACCCCGGAAACTGCCATATACTCTAGAAGCTAGAAGGTTTCCTTATGTAGGACCTGACGCCCTAGCCGTCCCCTAGCAGAGACTTTAGGGTCTACTATTTGGGGTTTAGGGTTTAGCGTTTAGGGCAAAAGGGTTTAGGGTTTAGGGGGAAGGGGTTTAGGGGTTTCCGTAAACAAGCCCTCTTTATCCCTATAGCTCCCTTGTAGGACCTTTAAGGCGGTCCTATATATCCCTAAACGCTCCCTACATACCTCTTTCAAGGATCATTCTCACAAATCCATGAAAATATTGAGGGGTATCCTAAATATCCCTAAGCCTAAACTCTCTCAACCCTAAACTCTCACAACACTGAACTATCTCAACCCTAAACCCTAAAGCCTCTCAACTTTGAACCAGAACCCTAAACCCTAAAAAACAACATTTCCCATTATCCCAATATAACCCTAATATTACCCCAATGAGATAAAAAACTTTAAGCCTTAAACCCTAAATAATTCCAATAACCCCTTTAAAAAAACCCTACAACCCTGACAAGAAATAGTAGTTTCTATTTTCTTTCCATTGTCCCTATATAAGCCCTATATAAGTTAGGAGGACCCCCCCACCCTGCAATAGTGATATAATAGGAATATGAGAGGACCCTAATATAATCCCTATTATCCCCTATAGTGACTATTACTGGGTGGGGGTTCCAGCTATATATAACCCCTGTTATCTCCTTTAAAGCTGAGCTGAGGCTCGGCTATGCCAGCTGGGCAGACTTCCAGCTACGAGAGCTCTCCGAGGCAGCGAAGTGGTTTCAGGGGCCGAGGGATTTACATAGGGTTTAGGGTTTAGGGAGGGTTTAGGGACTTGGGTTTACAGTTTAGGGTTTCGGGATTAGGGTTTAGAGCCTAGGGATAGGGATATTTAGGTGTATGTAGGGTACAGGCTTCTGGCGATAGTGCAGGATTTGCCATTTCGGGCACAGGGTTTCATAGTTTCATGATTTAGGGTCTGCCTGAGCATGTGAGAGAGAGAGCTTGTGGGGTTTAGGCTGGGGGGTTTGGAGTTGAGGCTTCTGGGTAGGGTTCAGCCTCCGGGTTTAGGGTTTAGGTTTTGGCTAAACTGAGGAAGCACAACACACACACACATATATATATATGGATTCAGCACCATATTGTTATTGCGGCTGCTTCTGCCATAATCTGTTGAACAGATGCTGTAAATTCATGCTTTCCCCGTATAATTTAGATGCCCCCTCCGCAGAGTCTCCGAGTAAGTTTTATACGGCAATGGGCATCTTTAGCGTGAACTCAGGGTGTAGGGAGTTTTGATATTAGGCGAGGGCATTACCAGTTATGCGTTTTCTACGTTTACCAATCAAGATTATTGTCTAGGTTCACATGCAGATACTTGTGATTGTAGTTTCATGGTTACTATTACTACGGGTTTATTGTCAGTGCGGATGTGGAGACATATGGGTACCTGTCAGGATGGCCGTTTTCCAGTCACATAGCACTTGCAAGCCACCCGTTGGAAACTTGGACGAAGAACGGTCTTCGCTGCTGCAGCTGACTTGCGTGTTTTATTGACATGCGTGCGTTCATTCTCCTGGGCAATTTAAAGCGACCTCACCCGACCTTACCCTAAATGGTGTTTTATTTAGGGAATAGTACCAACATGGCTTTATCATTGGGATTGAACTTATTTTAACTTACCCAGATTGTTGCGTGTAGCCTGTTCCCTGCATCTTCAGAATCTTGCTTCTCGAGACTCCGTTTGGCATTTAGTGTGGGTTGTAGGGCAATAGTCAAAAGTTATTTCATAAAGCCAAACCATGCCTATGTCGTAGTTTTTGCTAGCGACGCGTTGATATAATGCGCCAGAAGTAGGATGTTTCTGCGACTTCCTGTGGCCTACGGCCTACGACATAGCCAGAAGATCGACAGTCTGACGATTCGAAGATACACGGGGAAAACATGCTGCGTTTGAAAATTTACTGGCCTGGCCTTCTAATTACTTCAAAGCAAAGCCTTCCTGGGTTGAGTGCACTACCAGCAAGTCGAGCTTTCGCTTAGGAGACTGAAGAGGGTGGAGATTTCATTTCAAATTTCTCCCAAGCACCCAGTATTGGGTTTCCAAAGCTTGGTGTCATCCTGACTATGGGGACGCCCACTCCCAAATTTCCAGAAAGCTGCTTATCTTCAGTGTCATATACATAAATGTATACATATATGTATGTATTTCAACCTATGTGCATGAGTTCCGATATTTCACCCTCAACCCTATTTGCATGTGTTCCGTAAGGGTGCAAGGAATTCCTTGGTAACTCAGTTGGTAGTTCTAGTCTCCTTAGGAATTATTTATACTTCTTATTAAAGTGTAACCCTACGGAAGTATTAGAACTGTTATCTCTATCATAGGTCTAAGGAGACTACAGTTACAATGTTCGAGGGCCATACTCCTATTCTGATTAGCCACGGGGTGTTGAGGGTGCAACAGATCCTTGTAGTATGTTTTCCATAGCCCCAAAAACACAGGAGTTTCCTCAGTTTCCATACCCTTTCAATTCCTAAGCCGTAAGCCCTAAGCCTTAAACCCTTGGGAACATCTCGTGCTGGGTCGTTGCCGTGTCCATGGCCTGTCTGGCAAGCGTCAATCATCAGCAACGCAGTCCATGGAACAGCCCTGGCCTCAAGCAGGTACTTTATTCCTCGTTTTGTGGACTGCCACCAAAGGATTCGTAATTTTTGGAAGCCTTAGGCAGTAAATCCTACTTCTCATAGGAGCCCTTGAAAGGGAACCTCCCCCCAACTTTTTTGCTAGCCACCCCAAAGTGTAGTTTCGAGCCATGCCATTCGCGACGCGCGACGATGGCGTCAAGATCTACTACGAGGACACCGGTGGAGCAGGTCGGAGCTGTTTAGGGCTTCCAGGGACTTAGGGATAGGGTGTAGGGTTTAGGGTTTAGGGTTCAGGGGATATAGTTAGGGTTTTGGGCTTCAAGGGACTTAGGGAACACAAGTACTTTCCCAATATAGGGCCCAAAATATGTTTTTGACAATGAATGGGGCCCCAATATTGATATAGACCCCCATCTTCTTACAATTCTTACTATGGGGCACCCGAAATGGTACCCCTAATTTTTGGGAAGCCGCTGTTTGGGGCTTGAATTTGGGCTTGTGTGTGGCCATCCCCAAGACCGTTACTGATTGCCGCGATGCACCAGAGATATGAGAGTCGGGCACATGATTTTGATAGGATCCCTGATGAAACCCCCCAACCCGCTCCCCCAACCCCCTCACAATGCCTACGTATACCTGGCATCCCTAAGAAATCCGCCAGTTGAGAGACGCCACTTAACCCTAGACCCTAAACCCTCAAGCCCATACAAGCTTACCATTACTTGGTGTACCCTCGTTTCCTTAATTTTGAAATTTCGATTTTTAAAAGAAGTTTCAAAACAAAAATGAACACCCCCAAAACCTAAGTATCCCAAAGTAATGGTAATATGCCCTAAAATGCTCAATCAGCTAGCACACTGGCCGAGGCCCCGTGCTTTTCATGACCCACGGCTTCAGCGGCACAGGCAATGTTGCCTCAGCTCTCACCCAGTAGCAGTCTATAATAAGGGGCCATATTCATACCTCTACGTAATCATTTTATAGATATTCTCCAGCTGTTAATGAGTAAGAGTACTGAGTACTATTAGAAGCCTGAAGTATTTCCAGCCTTTATTCCCTCGTCGTAGACCTTACAGAACCATAGTATACTAGTTTACTATACCACCAAAACCAATTCTGACCAAACAAGCTCCTTTATTACCTTGCGTAAGCTGCATTGCTGGCGCGTGAAACCCCGAGAGCATCAATGGCAAAAGGTTTTGGGAATAAAGCAGCGCACCCCTAAACCCTCAACCCCAAACCCTCAACCTTCAATCCTACCCTAAACCCTAAGCCCAAATAAACCCTAAACCTTCAGATAGAATCGTTAGCGTAAGCAAAGCCTCGACGGGCGGGTAGGAGTGAAAACTGCTTTCATTACCTTGAATTTCTGTATATCCCCTATAAAGCCTGGAAAGCCACATCAAACATTATTTTTTGAAGACCCGCAAACCTACCCCAGTTGTGTTGATACGTTCTATTCCTATAATTTCATGAACCTAGTATTCCTAGTGTAGGGGTTAGGGCTGAAACTTCTCAAGGCAGGGTTATATAGGGGATTATAGGGGAGCATTATGGGGGTTATGGATTATAGCTCCTGGGGGCAAGAGGTGGAGACGGCGAATTCCAGGGCAGCATGAGGTATGTTGATTGCCGGGGGAGATCACGAGCCAAGCCGTAGCAGTTCCTAGTCCCCCAATACATTCCCTAAACCCTAAACCTGATTATGACCCGTTATAGCCAGTTCTACAAGTTGGCCAAGTTGGTTGTATGGCGGCGGGACGGAGGTCAACAACATACAGTTTAGGCCAGGCCCAAACTATTCGGAGAGCCCGAAAGGGACTCTACGCATAAAAGCATGCTGCATTCCTCAAATCATACCCTCCTCACCCCAAACATATGATAGTACCATATCGGGCAGGATTAGGCAACCCTAAACCCTAAAAGGTTGGGTTCCAACAAGCTTTGGTCGTTGGAAAGAGTTTGGATCTTTAGGGCCTCGGGCTCCAAACGAATCCGCTCCCCTTGGTGTTAAGCCTTCCCACCCTTAAAGGGGCATACAGAGTTGCGTAGGTGTAGGGGAATGGAAAAGAAAATGGAAACAACCATTGACTTTAGGTTTTAGGGCTTAGGGACCCTAAGCCCTAAACCCCAAACCCCAACACTCCCCCTAACTGACAAAAAAACTCCAAACCCCAGACCCTAACACTCCCCCTAACTAACGCGAACGCTAGGGCCCTGACACCCTAAACCCTAAACTTATGGGGATGTACCTCAAATTGACATCAGGATGAGATGGATGTTTTTTCAGGCTGCCCTACGTTACATGAGCCATAATCTAAACGTCCTAAAGGGGGTTTATATAGGGGATTATATAGGGGAGCATTATAGGGGTTATAAATGGGGATACTAGGAGAATGGATTATTGGCTCACATAACGCCTACAAAGCCTTATATCAGTTTCCACGTAATTTTCCAGCTTCTTTTCCATGCTTTCGTTATCCCTAAACCTAAACCTAGAGCCTGACCCCCAAATTCTAAACCTTGAGCTGTGGTCCCACACGCCCCTAATTATGTAGTCTCCATATCACCCTATAGTTTCCGTTTCATTTTCATCTGATTGTCCATAAACATGAGTAACATACCGCATACCCCTATACATCCCTATACCTCCAGGCCCTAAACCCTAAACACCCAAACACCCAAACCCGTACACCTCAAACCCTTAAGCCCTCAACCCCTAAATCCTAGAGCTTAGAATTCCGGACTAGCCAGATGTAAGCCCCGAAAGCCAGGTGAAACCTGGGATGGACAGATGGAACTCGCCAAGGATTTCCGCATCATTCGTTGGGACATGCGCTCCTTGTCGGACATGAGGGTTCAGGGCTTTTGGTTTAGGGGTTAGGGTTTAGCTCCTTATCGGATAGGAGTGAGGGTTCGGGCTTGCAAGGGAAGGGTTGGGGCTGCTACAGAACTATTCTTTTTGGCTTCACGGGGTTACTAGGATGAAGGGTAATAGGACATTGGACTTGTTTTTGAACTGCCCTGTGCTAGAGACTGGGCAGTCGGGTTTTAGGGTACAGGGTTTGGGCTTTTAGTATAGGTTTGGGTGAGCGTATATGGTAGCTTCCATAGATGTGGGGGCACCAAATAGAGCCCAATGCCTTACTTTCGGGACCCCCTAAAAGGGACCCCTAGTTGATGCAACTCTCCATCTGCGGATACTTAAGAATGGTGGTCGGGAAGTTGTCGCATTATCGCTAATATTATTTTAGTTCTGCTATCCTAAACACCTTGGGTACTGCCCCCTCCCAGTAACAGTCTATATTAGGGGTCCTATTAAGGGCTATATATAACCATATTATATTCATTAGTGAGGGGGGCAGTACCCAACCGAAACCCTAAACCCTAAACCCTATTAATAGTACGCCTTCTTAAGGACTCAGGGGATCCTTCCCAGGCCCGGGTATAATATTGAGGTGATATAGGAATAGTGGAAAAGAAATGCAATGGACTATAGTAGCTTAACGAAACCGCAAACCCAATTTTTCAGCCCTAAGTCCCCAGCCTTAAACTCTGAACCCTAAACCCTAAACCCTAGCCCTAAACCCTAAACCCTAAACCCCTATAGGGGGTCTGGAGGCATCCCTAAAGCGGGAGGGGGTTTGGCTTGACGACAGGCGGCCATGGCCGCTCCGAGAGCCCCGACAAGGCGGAGGTCTACAACAAGCAGCAGCAGCTGCAGGTGGGCTGTAAGCTAGACTCCCTAAAGGGGGAGGGATTATATGTAATATAGGGTTTAGGGTTTAGGGTCTAAACTTCTTTTTGTGTTTTTCAGGGGTTTGGGGGTTTAGGGCTTTAGGGTTTTAGTTTAGAGGTTTCGGGTATTAGGGTTTTCGGGTTGAGGTTTCCCTGGGTTCTATTTTAGGGTTCAGGGTTTAGGGTTCTACTTGTTTAGAGGTATAGGAACCATACAGGGATGAAGCATGGGGTTTAGGTTTTGGGTTTATGTAGGGCTTACGTGGGGGTTAATAGGGATTATATGGGCATCATTTAGGGACCAGGGTTTAGGGACACTATTTCCCAACAGGAACAGAACATGAACATATATTTGGAAACTAAACTTTTGTTGCCAGGGTTCAGGCATAGTAAAGACATGTAAAGACATACTATTCTGACTTTCTCACCATTATGACGACGATGGTTCTAATTGTTCGTAAGATTGTATGGGTAACATTTCAGTTTCCAAACATCGAATCTAGGGGTTCCGTTTGCGAGTGTCTATGTTGCAGCGTTTCGCCCAATACCCCTTGTCTCGGAAGTACAGAACATTTCTTACATCACATGTTGTACAGGTCAAGGTAGATGTCGGAAGGCATCTGAAGAAGCCGAGTATGTTTGAAGGTATACATCTTGGCTCAGAGGAGTTGGTCTCTCGTTGCTGAGTGTGGGGTTTGGTCAGTCAGAGGTTGAGGAATGCGTATTGGGAATATGTCTAACTAATTGCGCATGGATAGTTACGAGCGGGGTTATGGACACCGAGAGATGGGTAGCTACCAGGTGGGTATGTCCATATAAGATTCATGTAAGGCTCGTATGAGGGTAATGGGGCTATATGAGGTTTGTATTGGCCTCCTTTGAGGGCATCCGCCTGATTTCCTCGATCAATATCAGGCTCCAGCACTGACTGCATCTTTGGTACAATCAGGATTTTCATGCCATGCTGTACACTAGTGTAGTAGGAGCATTTCAAGAGTGGAACTTAGGAGGACCACCCCCTGCAATAGTGGTATAATAGGAATATAAGAGGACCCTAATATAATCCTTATTATCCATGATAGTGACACTATTACAGGGTGGGGGGTCCTCCTAAAGTGGGACCCAAGTTTATGGAGACATCCCCCAGCACCACCTCAACCTTAATGTGTAAATCCAGGCTCTGAAGCCCTCAAACTCTACCGCCAATGCTATCATATTGGGGGTTATATAGGGGCTATGTTGGGGTAGTCTTGGGGTAATAGTTATTTAGGGGTTATTTAGGTGCAATATAGGGGTTCTATTCCCAAATCCTCTTCCGGGCACGGCCCTTCTGCGCCGAGGACATGGAAAGCGTGCTGGATGCTTGCGACGTGAAGTCCGCGGTTTTCATCGGGCCACCCGATGAGCAAAAAAACAAGTTTGCAGAAAGTTTCCGCATGACAGACACGGATCTTGCGCCCTTTCTGCCCGCAATTGCTATCATGGGTAGGGTGTGGGTTTCCGAGGAGGTAAATTGTGTGAAATCTTTCCCGGGTTTCTGTGAATGGCTGCAGACTTCAAAGTGATCGTATCGCGGTCTTAGAGAAAGGGCCCCGCGAGGCTTTCGGTGGTTCTATATCCCGATGAGCAAGTGAAGATGTTGGTAGACATGCGTGAAACATGACTTCGTTTCCCAGAGTATCTGTTTTTTCATGAAAAGTGGGCACATTTGAGCAGACATGCCGACCGCAGCCGTTGATGATCTGATCAGTGCGTTTGACCGAGTGTAGTGTTGTGTTAAGCCTTGTCAGCAGTTGACCCTCAGGCACTCCATGGGCGGCTTTGACTCGCTCCTCTTTCTGCCTCTTGGTGGCAAGTTGCAGCAGGAGGTTGACCATCATGTCAGTGCTCAGGCATGAAGAGGTTTTCTTGAACTAATCTAGCTCATCGTATATAGCTGTTGAAGCTGCCATGGCAACTGCTCATCCACCACCCCACTGCAGCGGCCACCGCTGCCCCTCATGCTGGAAATGGAGAGGCACATCACTGAAGGGGAGTTGTGGTTTTGCTGTCCAGCGCCTGGTGTGTCATGCCAACGCCGTGCAGCTATGTCTGGATGTCACATGTGGCTCTTCCCTTACGTCCTGGCTCACTCGCCATGCGTCCTGAAACCCGTCCACACGCTTCTCTTAAGTATGGTTTTGAGCCGGCACAACATAACAGGAGCCACGATCTCTGCACCCCAAGCCCTCCACAACCTGAGTTTACAGCTCTTGAGCTATCTTTCTGGAAAGTCTGAAAATGATTCATTGTACCTGCATTTCATAAACGGAGTGCAGAAGCGGAAGCTTAAAGTATGGAATCTCCAACACGAGAAACAACCCGAGCCGTAGATCCTAAATTGTACAACCGAGAACTCAGACAATACCGACCAAGCGGGTTTAGGGTTTAGGATACTACGTACCCACCCAGACAATGATCCTGGTCGTAGGTAGGGAGTAGGGGAGAAGAAAATGATCTGAAAGCACTACTGGGGCTTTGTAGGAAGTATGGGTGTATATTATCTAGGCATATATTGGGAATGTACAGGGATTGTATTCCCATCTTTCCTACTAACCACCAGTAAGCAACGATACCTAACAAGCCTAAACCAAGAACCCTCAAGCCCTTAAGGGTTCGTACAGGCTTAGCAGTCCTGCCCGTGCGGCGCGTGTGAGTGCCTTGGTTTTGCGCCTTGAAGGCAGCGAGAAGGCTTGAGGGCTTAGGGTTTCAGTGTAGGGTTTGGGGCTATATTAACCTCTCGTAATGTGAACGGAGAACTGGAAAAGCGAGTGGAAACGACAACTTTGCTTCAGGATCTTAGATTTCGGGTTCAGTGCAGGTAAACGCTGCGGATACCTAGTTGTAATATGGCCGGCCTATGGGGTCGTAAGTATAATTATTAGGACTAACTAGGTCCTCCTGACCGTCTGCAAAAAAGGAAAACGATGATTTCTACCAGGGATCCAGGGAACTTAGAGGAAACCCTACTAAACTAAAACCCTAAACCCTAGACCCTAAACCTCAGCCCTAAACCCAGATGGATCCAGGGTTTCTGGCGTGACTACACAGCTGAGGCTCAGCACAGGCCCCGGCTTTGCGCAGCTTGGGCCCTGCTTCAGGGTTTGAGGTTGGTGTAGGGTTTAAGGTTGAGGGTGTGGGATTTAGGGTTTAAGGTTGAGGGTGTGGGATTTAGGGGCTGGGTTTAAGGGGTTTTGGTTTAGGGTTTGTGACGTAAGGTCTGGGACAGGATGTAGCGCTGAGGATTTGCTGTTGAGGATGTAGGTTGTCACTACTGTTTAGGATTCTTGGCAGAAATCGGGTGTAGGATGTAGGATTTAGGGCT
>CAJNIZ010026458.1:12903-23342 GCA_905231905.1 Symbiodinium pilosum | reverse complement strand
TTATTGGGGTTTTGGGGTTTGGGGTTTAGGGTTTAGGGTTTAGGGGGGTTTAGGGGTAGGTGGACCCCCCACCCAGTAATAGTGACTATAAGGGATAATAGGGATTATATTAGGGTCCTCTTATACTCTTATTATACCACTATTACAGGGTGGGGGGTCCTAAACTATGCGGTATATGGGGATTAAGGTTTAAGGATATGGGGTATATGGGGATCTGTCTACAACATTGGTCAATTCATTTTCTATGCACTTCTGGGGGATTGAAGGGTTCCGGGATTTCGGGTGTTGGATTTTGATTTAGAGGCCTTGTGGATTTTCTTGGGATGTTTGATTTTGAGTTAGGTTTCTAAAGACTTGAGCGTCGTCAGAAAGTTTTTGGGATTGATGGTTCTACGGTTTGTAGGGGTTTCTGCTGTTTTAGGGTTTGGGATTTTGGGGGCTTCAGGCCTTTTGAGGCATTCGAGTTTAAAGCTTTGATGGGCCGTGCAGCCTGTTTAGGGATGATGAAGTAGAATGTCCATCAGAGACCCCAAGCGGCCAGCTTAAACCCTAAATTATCCTGGTCAGCTGCCCGGTTACAAAACACGCACGAGTTTGTTTCAGCCGCTTGGAGGGGTCCAGGTTCGTTTACTGAAGTGAACCGTAGACCGTAGATCCTAAACCCTAATATCCGCGCAGTGGGAAGTTCATAAGGGGTTCAGGGTCTTGGGGTTTTAGGGTTTAGCTTGGGTACTGCCCCCACCCAGTAACAGTCTACAATTGGGTCCTATTAAGGGCTATATATAACCATATTATAATTATTATCCAACTGTTACTAAGCGGGGGGAGTACCCAAGGTTTAGCGTTTTAGGCTTTCAGGTCTAGCTCAAGGTGTCCTCTCCAGGCGCCCTCTTTGCGCAAGATGAGAGAGCTTGCTTCGGGAGCAGTTGCGCAGGCCGATGAGGCTGGCCAAATTGCAGTGACCATACATCGGCTTTCCCTATATTAGGGGTTTTGAGTGTCCCCATAAGAAGGGTTGTAATACATGGGGGTCTATATTGGGGTCCCCCTATTTAGGGAAATTGCCACTTGGTCTTACCCCAAATCGTGGTATACATAGAAAACAGATGCAAAAGGGCATCGTTTCTGGCTTTGAGGGTTGCTATACCACTATACTTTATCTAGGCCCGACCGAGGGCACGGCGAGGTACTTGTGGAGTCTCAGACGTTCGATCCCTCCGTTATGAAGGCCACTAGCGCAAGACGGAGCAGGATTCCAGTGTATCCAAAGAATGGAGGATGCAATCTACAGTAGATAATCCTGACCGCAATCTCTATCTTGATTCTTCATCGGACAAGTTGGCGTCCCGTTCATGCTGCACCTGCACTAGATTTCCTGATGCGCAATGGAATGTGGTGTTCATTTGGGAAGAGTTGTTGCGGTGTTTCGGACGGAGCTCTTGCGGCAATGAGCAAGCCTAGCGCAAAATGGGGCTTTCATTTAGACACCCACAGTCACCTACAGTAGAGCCTTGACAATATTCCTGCAGAATCAGTATGAATCCCTAGTTGCGCTCTGTGCCAAGGTGCTCTCAACCTACACAAGCGGCCTATTCTTGGCGTCTCTAAACGCAAAACCCTGAGACTTACTCTGCCAGGGGTACCTTCGCGCGCTGATCAGCCGCGAGGTCGAACTTGCAGATGACCATCCTTTACACTGGTTGGCGGGTGCTATAAGTGGTTTGGAAGTCCCTTTGCGTCCGCCCAGCGGGGCCTTGATTTTCTCAGGTAAGGTTCTCACGCGGGATCAGCTAAGTGGATCGTTTTGGGCGCGTGTAAGATGTAGGGAGCGCAGAGGGCGAGGAATTCCGCTCATGCGGTATGCACAGATAAGGGTATTTGGAAAACGTCTACTGGTTATGAAGAAGATGTAGGATATGAATAAGTGCGATCTTGGGTAGTATAAAGAGATCACGGGAAGAAGAAGAGAACGACCAACAAGAAGAGATGTAAGTAGGAATGCCTGTTCTTGTAAGCCCTCAGCGCCAATTTTCCCAATCACCTGACTTGTTCTTAGTGCTCAAAAGAACAAAACCTACGCCCTTGCCCCAAAGCCCCCAATTTATGTCCCAAATCCCAGCCCCAAACCACCAATCCCCCAAACTCTTCCCCATGCGTCCTGACCCTCCAAGTAAACCGTATGCCTCAGCAGCACCTGGCGTACAGGCGGACCGATTAAAGCTGGCCGAATACCTTCCCGCTGAAGAAGCGCAGCTGGGCGCGGTTAGGGTTGTGGGGGTAACAGGCAGGGATGAGGATTATAGGGTTGCTGTTAAGGGACTTAATTTAAGTTACTATATTGAGGAAACTATAGTAGTTATCATATATACCCATTGTGGTAACTTAAATTAAGTTCCTTAACAGCAGCCCAGATTAGGGGGCTGAGGGGGGCAGAGTAAGTTGTTACAAAAGATGGAGAGCTACATGGAAGCTAAAGGGAAGATGAATTGAAATACAGGATTCATGGAGGTGGGTACAGGATTAGGGTGATTCTGGGGTACTTGGGGGGCCCTTAGATTTTATGTCAGGGGTTTGGGCTACAGGGACCGGGGTCGTCATAAAAAGGACTGGAGCGGTTCTTTATTGGGTTCCGGCTATGTATGGAAACTGCCGTATGAATATCATAAGTTATGCTTGACCCCAAGCCGCGGATGCGTGTGGTAATCCCCAGCATTTCAACTTGAGTTGAAAACAAATCGAGAGGTTGTTCAATACCAGAATCCTTATTCAGTGCGCCCGATGTCCTTTGTAAACCGTACTGCCCCTCAAAACTTACCTCGGGTTAGCTGGGAATGCAGGACTGTTTAGGGACTACTCTAAGGATCCACTCCTTCATTCCTAGCTAACCAAAGGCCCCTACAACCCCACGAGATCCTCGTCTGAGGATGCGCCGGCTAGTAGACGTGATTGGTCCCGGCCTCAGTTCAGAGCCCAGCAGAATTCCCAGAGAGCCCAGTACAGTTCCAGTGAGGTTTAGGGTTTACGGTCTATGGTGGGTTTGGGGTTACAGGATTTAATACGGTTTAGGGTTTAGGGACTGTGTCACAGTTGTGTTGGTGGCAAAGAACATGACCTAAGTCACCATCATGTCATATACAAAATGATAAGGTTTCCTAAGAGTGGCAATTTAGTTTAAGCTCCTTAAGAGCAGCCTCGTTACAGGATACTGGGGTCCCTACCGTGGTTTGCAGGTGTAGCCCTGAATTGGGGATGTTCGGATCGATGGTCTCAGGTTGTTTCGGGTATCGGGTTTTTGGTGTGGGGTCTAAGGTTTCCTGGGTACTGTCTAGCGACCTCGCACGACTTCCCTCCAAACCATGGTGTCTTTAGACTTAGAAGATGGTCCACCAAAGTGCTTCCGGGCCTAGGCCCCACACCCCAAACCTTAAAGGCATGGGTATCAAACATGATACGCATCAAAGAGGTTTGACTGGCATCAACCAAATTTGCAAAAGCAGCTGAGAAAAGCTAGGAGAACCATGGATTTCTGACCAGTTCCGGTCCTCTGGTCGTGTAGTCCTCTGGTGTGATCCTCCGGTCAATCGTGCACCATAAAGGAGAACATGGAAGCAATAAAAGTAACAACCATAGTAATCTGAAGAATTACAGCCGTCATTGTAATCCTACTGCTCTACTGCTCGTAGTAGTCCTAATGATCATAGTTGTCACTTATCACTGTGAACATGGTAAGCATAAGTGTCATGGTACCTACAGTAACCACAGTAGTGATCGCCATAAAAGTTTCAGAGCTGACATTAAATACTAATGCTAGCAGTACTACGACAAGCTAGCAATACTATGACACGAAGAAAACTACTACTAAAAACAAGACTATTCACGGTATTAGTAATACGCAAGAGACACAACTGATGTCTGTATTTTCACAGATGGCTTGCAGATTGGGGGCTGCGTGTCACCTAATGTATTGGGTTTTATATAGGTACCCATTGGGGTAATGTTAGGGTTATATTGGGATAATGGAAAAGAAAATGGAAACTACTATTATATCATATTGGGTTATATTGAGATAATGGAAAAGAAAATGGAAACTACAATATTAGTATATTGGGGACATATTCGGGCAATGGAAAATAAATGGAAACCCAGGTCCCTGTAAAAGGATATATAATATAGGGTTATATTGGGTGACTTCCCACCAACCAATGCCAGACTCCTCAATGGCTGGCAAAGGGGCGAGGGGCTTCCCCTCCCAAACCCTCCTGCTTTTTTGACATGAGCTATAGTCTAAACTCCTTAAAGGGGGTTATATAGGGGATTATATAGGGTATTACTATAATGGTTATTAAGGGGGATACTAGGAGTTTAGACGATGGCTGACATGAGCCCGTATCACATGAGCCTCACATGAAATAAGGCCGTGCCTGCAACGTCACGTTCCAACCACTCCCACAACCAAGTTGGTGGCGTACAGGGTGTGGCTCCCAGCTTTCTGGCTTCAGGTTGGATTAGGTTTAGGATTTAGAGTATGGCCCGCAGGATTCAAAGTTTTAGATGCAGCGTTCGGGCTTTGCCGACTCACACGTATAGCAGAACCATGGCTACGTTTGAGACAGGCTGTAGTACCCTAAGCCCTCAGCCCGGTGGCCCAAGACCCAACACCCAAACTCAAATCCTTGCGTAGCCGCGACAGAACTAGCTTAGAACTTTCCACTCTTGGCCTTCAGTGTGTGTCCTTAAAGCATCCGCATTCTTATGCACGCATGTGCTCGCTGTATTTCACCGGCTGAAGCAGGCAGGATAAGGGGACGCGCGGCGCCTGTTTTAGGCCTAGTCCTGACCCTTGATGTCAGGACACCCGCTCCCTGAACCGCCAAATGTTCCCCGTCAATGGCCTTTTTTGCCTACGTCTTTGAAAAGACACAGCGTTCGGGAGGGTGTAGTTTCGCGTTGGAGATGGGAGGGGAATATGATGTTTGGAGTCTGCTGAAGGAAGACTAGGCGTGGCTGATGTTTTCCTTTATTGCTTCACTGCAAGAAGAAGGTTACCTATTTATTGGATCATATCTTCAGACACAGCCGTCTTGGGCAAAATGACATGGGGTCTTCAAAGAGATTGTGTTGGTCAATCTAGGTGGGAACATGCCCACCACTGTAGTCATATGCCTGTAGCCCGTATTCCTTCATTTCCTGCTATCCACCATTAACTATTAAGACTATGAGGAGTAGCCAGCATGATCCGCTTGACCTACTTAAGCTTATCTTCTCCGCTGCACTTCGTCTAAGGCTAAGGGATAGGTGTGGAGTTCCAGCATTTCTGCGGTTCAGCACAACTGTTCAATCTTTCCCTTTGCTGAACAGGAGTGCCGGAGCCCTAAAGCTGCTGGAGATGCTTTAGGCCTCAACACCTTGATGCTTGTTTGCTCATACTTCTCTCAACAGTCTCTCAGTAGTGAGGCTCCCCAGAAAATATTCCCTTATGAAATGTGTGTTCATGTGGTGAATATACATTACGAGGAGGGTTAGCGAGTTTCATCATCAGGGCCGGAGAAGAGCCAGACCCTATTTCCCAAGCCCAAATCCCGAAATCTTGAAGGCCAACCCTACGTTAATCCCTATCCCCTCCTAAACCCAAAACCCTGGGCCCTGAACCCGAAACCCTAGACTCTTCACACTGAACCCCAAACCCTAAACTCTAAACTCTAAACCCTGGGCCCTAAACCCTGAACCTTAAACCCGAAACCCTAGCAGGGCTTCCCAAATAAGCCTCCGCGAGCCATGGCAAAGCCCCGGCGCGGAGCTGCTCGGAGGCATCCTTGCGCCGGCTGAAGGGTTTAGGGCTTAGGGGTTCAGGGCGTCCTAATGTAGAAGGGCTTGAAAAAGTAGCTTAAAAAATGGTTCAGTAGGGTCCCTTGAGAGGAATTGCATTGGGTTCTACAGGGGTATCTAGGGTGTCACGTGTTTAGGCTGTAGGGTTCTAGGATTTCACTGTCTTGAATTGAATAGGTATATGCGGTTATGAGGAAATGTCTTACTTCGGCTTTGGCAAGTGTATATGAAAATTCGTGAGTGTAAACATTTGGTGTCCATCTTCGAGGGAACATAGTGACACTCTAAAAGTCATAGTGTTGGTGCTAGAAACCCTGCATGACGTTCAAATACTACAGTACCATAATTCCTGGGTACTAACTCTAATTCCTACACCCTATAAGGACCCTTAACCCTCAACCTTTACAAAGGGTCACACAGGATTTCTAGTATCCACCATATCAACCCAACAAAAGGTTTAGGGTTTAGGGAAAGAGCGGTGTCCGTTTCGTGGATCCTTTTCAAACGCTTTTTGATTCCCTGAAACTTAGCGTCAGAATCCCAACCTGGTCAGGGTCATGGGTTTGTATAGGGGATTATATAGGGGACTACTATAGGGCTTATTACGGGGGATACTAGGAGTTTGGACTATAGGTCATATGGGGTCCTCTTTCTATGGAAACACCCTTATTCGCTAAAGCCCTACGTTGGGTTCAATGTCTACCCTAAGGGTCCATGTACCGACAGGTGCTGACCATAAACCCGGAATCAAACCCCCGTAGGCCCGAAACCCTAATCAAAACATCAGTCCCCCGTCCAAAAACCCTTTTCAAGCGCAGAACAAACCCCCCAAGGTTGAAATGCTAGTTTTGAGAGGCAGTCCAGCCCGGAAATGCAAGGGGCGGGTACTATCCCCAAACCCCAAACTCTGTATAACTTCCCTAAACCCTTTAAAAGGACCTTTAGTACGCTCCCTCATTAGGGGATAGTCCCCATACTACAAGGTAACCCGGCCCTCAAAGCATCTCAAGTCTCCCTCGAAGGCCTTGCTATTCTGGGTTGCTGTTAAGGAACTTAACTTAAGTTACTAAATTGAGGAAACCATATTAAGTAATATATATATATATACATACCCATTGCAGCAACCCCGTATTTCGTTGATGTCCTGCTTGGGCTCAAGGCATGCCTAGACAGGGTATCCATGAGATCGCACGCAAGTGGTTCCTGATCTATCTCCTGGCGTATTAGGCAGCAAAGGTCATAGGACGTTATGTAGGAAATCAGTGGGGAGCTTCTTAGGGGGTCTGCATAGATCCTCTCCGGATAGCAACTTTCAACAAATGGGTCTCTTTCTGGCATTGCAGTCCGGATTCAAGTCCTTGCAACTGGCACAAGGCTTAATTTCAGTTCAAAACATACCCAGCGATCACAAGGCTTAATTTCGGTTCAAAGCATACCCAGAGATCGCTGGAGGTTCTGGGTCCTAGAACTTTGCGAAGAAAGAGAACACCTTTAAGAAGACTTGCTCAGCTATGCACATGGTTTGAAATTGGGGTTAAAGGTTTGCGGCAGAAGTTCCAGAATCTGGCGCTGGCACCAGCTTCGACGGAGACAGGGACTGGCTTTAGGGTTTAGGGTTTAGGGACTGTCAGTTGCCATGGGTCAGGGCCCTAGCGACTGCCATGGCGAATTATGCGGCTGCTCCGGATCCAGCTCTGCACCGGCTCCTAAGGAGTTTCTGGGCGACTGTTGATGGATTACTACAAGGGGTAAGGGTGGCTTACAGGTGGCCAGGAGGCCAATGACGGAATACGGAGTGGATGGTGACTGGATGATATATGATGATTTGGGAACTGCTAAGAGGATCGAGTCTAGGCCTCCACATTTCATGTTCAATTTTCGGTCTAGGCATTCTTTGCATGAACGCGCCCTAACCCCCAAAACCCTACAGAGAGATCCAGGTTGGTGGATGCGGCCCAGACCTGTGTGGGTGGTCAGGGCTTTGCGCCAGTTGCGGACAAATTGGAGGCTTGCCTGCCCAGTGGGTAACCTTCAGTATTTCTGGCTCGATACTTCACAGCCGAACATGTACCACAAGTCTTAACCTTGGAAGGCCATAGATATCGGACAACTAAGGAGGCAAGTTCAACTTGCTTCCAAGAGGACAGCACCGCACACAGAAGAGCCACGCTGTGCCCAGATGATTCATGAATGTCTTTTTGAATAAGAAATGGTCTTCCTGGGCTGGTCTCAAAACTCAAAACTGTACCAAGAATAACCTTCAAAACTAAACCTTAGCTCGTGATTTCCCCTACAGCAACAGTTACCCCCGAACCAACAGGAGTTATAACCGCAACTTAGTAGGAGCCTTCTGAAAAAAGACAGCTACTGCAAGGGGAAAGACCCACGCTAAACCCTAAACCAGGTACGTGGATGATTCTTCTAGGCATCTACTTCGCGCCATTCCGTTGATGACCGCGCTGGGCAGACCAGGGTTGTGGCGTACGTCGCCCGTGGATTTGCTACCTGCTGCCCGGGAGCAACTCTGGGAAATGTCGACGGAAGCTAGGTCAGCACAGAAGTTTGGTATCGACTTTTGCGGGAAAACAAAACTGCATGGGTAAGAAGACGGTTCTGGAATTTCGCAATGTCCATCAAGGAAGTGGCCACATTCGACATCTTCCTCTCTCACACATGGCAGACTTCTGGTCTGCGGAAGTACTTTTCCCTACTGCTGCAGTCGAGCTGGCAGGCGGTCAAGGGTTCAGGTAGTGTGGCCAGCCTGTGCTGAAGCGTTGGCCGCTGAATAGTTGATAGCCGCAGCGGGGCGAGTAAGGGTACAGACGCACTAGAAGCCAGACTGCGTCAACAACTATATGGGTATATACAAAAACTTATATTTGCGAGCCTTTCCAAGTGATCCCTATGATGCCAAACACGGATCTTCTTGTCGTCGCTACACATCCCTACCTTTGTCCTGAGACGCCTCCATGTAGCTACATACATGCTGCTGTATGGTTTGAGAGTCGAGGGCTCTATAGCTGTAGGTTTGAACATGATGTTTAAGTCTTATTGCCCTTAATTAATCCCTATGTATCCCTGTATAGCCACAAAAAACATTTTTGAGGTATCGGTAGTTTACAGTTCGTCACCACAGCCCCATGAGAAACGTCCAGGAAGTACCTACACGTGTAACTAAGCATTCCCAATGCTACAGTACTCCTTGGCACTTAGCTTGAACTGTAGATCCTAAACCCTTTTGGATTCCCCTGAATTCCTATTATAGGTACCTGAAGGGTTAACCCTTAATAGGGGTCCTAAGTGTCGCGAAGAGTATACCACAGTGGGAACATTTCAGATTAGGGTGTTTCATGTGATGCTTTCCCTAAATAAGGAGACCCCAATATTGACCCCAATATATCTTAATCGTTATTCGAATCCTTAATTATAGGGACCCACCCCCCACCCCCCAAAAAACAAGGTTAAGGTACCCCTAATTTTGGAAAACACTTAAACCCTATATTATTAGTATTCTTATTACTACTATCACTGTTGCTGCTACTCTTATTGCTACTATGGTATTGTGATTTCTATTACTATTGGTATGAGGAGATTTGCTTGTGGGAGGGTGGACAGGCTGTTTTGCTTGCCTGGCTGATGGTCGCGGTTGCTGCTTTCGTGCCTTGGAGTATTTAGGATATATAGTTTAGGGTTGGCGTCATGGGGTTAGGTTTAAGGGTTTAGGGTGGCTGAAGGACTTGGTGTGGAAAAATGAAGCTGCGTGGACTGGAATCCTTCCTTCATACAAAAGCAAGGTAATTACCCCCTTGTACCTGCCACCCTAATCACCTACAGTTCAGAAGTAATTACCCCAGGGGTAATTCGTAGGTAGAACCCACAACTGCAGGATTGTCATTTCCGTGTCTCGCAGTCAGGTTCCTCCCAAACATTGCAGGATTTAGGGTCCAGGGTTTAGGGTTTACCACTATGGGCTGTTAGACCCTAAAATTCCCTATTAGGACCATATTAAGGGTAGATTATGGTACCCTTGAGGTCTAATAGCCCATGGTGGATAGGGTACAGGAACCCCCCCCTATCGCGACCCCTAATCCAGAGACAGCCTCACAGGGCCTTCTGTAGTCAGCTACGTCCTTTCATCCCAATATGGGGGTTTCCCAAAATTAGGTGTACTATTTTGGGGTTTCCATAATAAGGACTATAGTATTTTGGCGTCTATATTGGGTTCCCCTTATTTTGGGAAACTACAATATTAAGCACCCCCCTTAAGATTCACCATAGGAGACCTTAGAAATTGGGGTCATGTTTACTGTTAGGGGTGGGGTGGGGGTAGTTGAAAAGTTCTATGAAGGGGTTACGATTCCTGCATGTCCTTTTCAAACCCGGTTTCCAAGTCATTCTCTATACTGGTTTACATGTGATTCCCATTATTCCAATGATTAGATCTTGGAAAAGGCCTGAAACACCCTAAACCCTGAACCCTAAACCAAATAATCACCTCCCCCTTCACTATATAGCCCCGGCCCCTTAGTAAACATACCCAACATAGTACCATTATTTTCAGGGAGTACGGTGGATATTAAAAATCTTCATGACCCTAAGTATATTATGTATTG
>CAJNIZ010026447.1:39283-66261 GCA_905231905.1 Symbiodinium pilosum | reverse complement strand
GGCTGGATGCCTCGGCGAATTACCCCCTTAAGAAGCAGGTATAACCCAGAATCTGTAGTTAATGGGGGGAGGGTACAGGCAAGCCCTACAACCCACATTGCTCTCTTCTACTCAAGGATCTTATGAGGGTTTGGGGGTTTAGGGTTGTCAAGCCCAGAGATTGATTTCTTCTGAATGCGCTTCATGTATATAGCGGCCTACATAAGAACCAATATAGGGTCTAGGGTAATTGACTAGGGCCTAGACCCTACCCTTAACGAGACCCGAATGGTGTTGCCCCAGTCTATGTGGGTTGCCTGGGTGTGTCGGGCTTCTGAAGCCTGCAGTAAGTGGCGAGGCGATTGCCTAAGCACCCTAAATCTTGAACACAGGGTTTAGGGAGGCAAAAGAGAAAACATCCTAAGAATGGATAATCTCATGGAAAAGAAGATAGAAACTGCCTGCAAGTCAGGGTTTAGGGTTTAGGGCCAGGAACAGTTACAAGGCATATATGGGTTATAAGTCTACCTGCTAAGCCCCTCTGAACAGCCAAGTAAACTCTACAACTTCCTTCTGTCTGAAGTTTGCCTTGGGAAACAGAAGCCGCATGTAGTCTCAAGAGCGTCCGGCACAAAAGAGATCGGCAGTTCCAGAGACGGACGAATCACGAAACGCTGAATCACAACAATCCCTACAGACCTGAACCCTCAACTGCTGAGGCCAGACCCGCCGGACCACTCGCAGGATCTAAAAGGTAGAACCCCCAATATGGTAACTTTTTTCCCGCTATTGGGTAGCGTTTATACGAATCACTCAGGGTGACTTTGCTTTCTAGATTCTCCCAGACGCATCCTAAGATGGTTCATAGATGTTCATAGGGTCTGGACCCTGTGCCACGCCTCTGCCCCGACTCTCCCGCTTTAACTGCCGTTTATAGGGTTTAGGATTTAGGGTTTGGGGTTTAGGGTTTAGGGTTTGGGGTTTAGTGTTTAGGGTTTCAGGGTTTCGGGTTTAGGATTGAGGGTCCGAATGCAGTTTGGAGCCCTAGATCCATCCCAGACCCTGAACCCTCCAAGTCCCGAAAAGCCTTCAGCCCTGGAACCCTAAATCGCCTAAACCATAAAACCCTACTAGGTACCCCAATAATACCCTTTTCCCCTTTTTATTTGGGGGTCTCCTTATAAAGGCTGAATAATAATAGGAAAAGGGTACTCTTATTATTAAGGGGTTCCTGGGGAACCTAGCCTAAATCCTCAGAAGTCTGAAGCCTAAACCGTTTAAACCCTAAAACTAAAACCTTAAACCCCAAACCGTCAATTGTTCGTCCCGACACCCTATATATCCCCAAAGAACCCTATACAACCCCACAACCGCTATGAAGCCCTAGACCCGAAATCCTAAACCTTAAATCTTCAAGCCTAAGCCTTATATACTCTAAGCCCTACACCCTAGACCTCAAACCCTCAGATAGTGGAGAAAAGGTCTCACAAAAACAAACTCAACCCTAAACCTTGAACCCCGAACCGTCCTAGGTCCACCAGAGCCTGCGGCCAAAGTGCCGTGCACGCGCTGCGTGCAACCAGCAAAGCCCGGCCTTGGGGCCCAGGATTTTTGGGGGATCGGGAATTTTTGGGTGGATTTGGTGTTTAGTAAAGGGTGTTGGGTTTATAGGACCTATAAGGTTTGGAAGGTTTAGGGGTTGGAAGGTTTAGCGTCTAGAAAATTTAGTTGAGAGTATTTAAGGCTCAAGGATCAAGAGCGTTTAGGGTTGATAAGGCTCGGGTGTATAAGCTGAAGGTTTGCAATGTTTATAAGGTTTGCAGCTAGGGATTGCGTATTACAAGGTCCTTAAGGAAAGGTTGTTGAAGAGGTTTGGCTTCTTAATGCTCCTTCATACTCCCTACCCTGCATCCAAGTTTGGGTTTGGGGTCAGGGCAATGGGGTTTTCAAGTAGAGGCGTTGGGTGCTTTCGAGTTCAGTATGAGGTTTCGGGTTTTGGCTGTAGGGGTCTGCAGGGCTAAGCAGTTTGGTGGGTGAGACCTGTAACCCCAATTCCCTACGGCTTTATGGGTAACACCTGCTACTTAGGGGATAATTGCTACTAAGCTGTAGGTCCTCAGCACTAAACCTTAAACCCGAAACCCATTGGGGTTGCAGGGAGAGTTTAGGGCTTTGGCTTTGGGTTGTTGGGTTTCAGGGGCTCCGGGCGTAGTTTTTGCTTTGGTTTATTGGCTTGGGGCTTGGAACCCTAAGTATTAATTGGGGTGGGGTGTAAGGGGCTTTCAAGGGTGACCATTGTGGTGTTAGATCTTGTATTTGGAGGCGCTTTGGGGAGTCCAATTGAGTCTTGAAGCGCTCTGAGAGGAAGAACTGCATATGTGAGCGATGAACTGTTCTGCAAGTGGCTGTTCTGTCACTTATCCCTGGAGGTATGATGTCTGAGCCTCCTGATTTTTTAAATCCCCACCCTTCACCCCGAAAGACCCACAGCCTCAGGCACGAGCCCTAAATCCTCCAAAACGCCCTAACTCTATGTCCTAAACTCTAAATCCGAAACCTCACCCTAAACCCTATAGTCCCCGTAAATAGATAGAATATGGCTTTCGGTATATTATCCAAAAGATCCCCATATACCCCATACTCTATCTACTTCAGGGGGACTAGAATCCTACACGCCCTGGCCTTCACCCTCAGCCCAAACCTTAGGCTGCCCACATGGGGCCTGTAAGCTCTGCTGCCGCAAGCTACGCCAGGCGTGCGCTTGCTGCGTTCAGAATGAGCGGGCCGTGTAAAAGTGTGATAAGTAACCTAAGGCTCCCAGCTACCGAAAAGTAGGTTATTGGGTCTTGTAACTATAGGGTATACAGAACTTAGTTTAGGTAGCTGAAGCTCTATAGGGTAAGAAATGTTTTTTTTGGTGCGATAAAATACATTTGTTACGTATCACACATTTACGAGGCTTGAGGGATGTGGATCAGGGCCTGGGGTTTAAGATTCAGGGACAACAAAACAGATCATCTTCCTCTTCTTTTGGGCAGTCCAACGGGCTGAAAGATATATTTTCTATAAACCTCGAGCAACTGAGCACTGAGCCGTCCCAACTTCTCCCATATCCCCTATTATAACTATAATTTATACCAAAATGTAGTAGTTGTTATTTTCCTTTCCATCATCCCTACCCAGACCCCTGGGAGGATCAAAAAATTAGATCCCCTATTTAAAGCCATAATGACCCCTATAGTCTTCTAGAGGATCTAATTTTTAGATCCCTTGGGGGGTCTGGGTACATACCCCCAATTTTACGTCGCTCGCCATGTCCAATGGCTACTACTTCGGCCTCGGGCTTCCCAGCACTTGGGGTTTGGGGTTTGGGGTTTAGGGTTTGGGGTTTAGGGCTTAGGGGTTTAAGATTTTGGGTCCCTGGACCAACCCTTGCGCACATCTCAGGACCTGTTTTGGCTTCCGGCTCACGTCGAGATTGCTTTGTTTATGCAAATGCGCAGCACTAGCGTGCTGGGACATTATAGAACGAGACGCGGATGTCGCCTCCTACAACTGGAGCCCTAATTACTACTGATCATTTCTCCCACATAAGAGGCCCCCCACCGTTGCTTGTATCATTATGATCGGGGAAGGGGGCGAGATTGTTTGGGAGAAGAGTTTGCTCCAACCTCTATAGTGGATCATTAAGTGGAAAATCAATTGTAAGGTCAGTTGGAAAATCGACTTGAAACGGAAGGTATTGAAGGGGTTCATGATGTTTGCTAGGTCAGAAGAAGCTGGCAGAAGTCTGAGCCACTGAGGAGTTTCACTGAAAGACCCTCCCTGGAACCCGGAAAGTTGAATGGAGCAGATACGGAGGCCTGCACGTACACTATGTTTAGGGTTCAGGGATTAGGGTTTAGGGATTTGGGTTCAGGGTTTAGGGCTTAGGGTTTTAGGGTTTAGCCCAGGGTTACCTGAGACGCTATCTTGGCAGAATTGCTGAAGACCTCGGCTGCAATAGGGTCCACATGCGCATTTCGCAGCGTTTTGCTGGCCTTAGGGTAGAGTACCTGCTCGCTGAACTTATTCGTCCTGCAGTTCCATACTGCCGACACCAGGAGCCCTTACCCAAGCATCGACGCTTGACGCCTTCAATTTCAACCTTAGAAAAACAAACGCTGCATCCAGACCACATAAAGCCTTGAACACCACATGTTAAGTCTCACAAACTTAAAGCTCCCTGAACCCGAAACCCCTAAACCCTAAGCCCTTAACCCTAAACTCTATATCCCTCTATATAGCCCCTATATCCCTTTTCTGACCCTTATATTCCCTTGTATACCCCCTATAACCCCCAGAGTAAGTAACTCTAAACCCTAAACACTAAACCCTAAACCCTAAACCTGATACAGGCAGCTGGCGAGCCAGCAGATTGGTGTCCCGTGCACAAGGTGAAACAGTCAGGCCCGGTTGGGGTTTACAGGGTTTAGGGCTTTGGGGCTTTAGGGTCTAGGGCATTATATAGGGATTATATCGGAGTATATAGGGATAATGGAAAAGAGAATGGAAGCTACTATTTAGGGTTAAGGGTTTAGGGGGTTTTCGGGGCTTGGGGTTTTTAGTTTAGGGGTTGGGGGTGGTTGAGGTTTGGGGATTTGAAGGGTTGGGGTTTTTCAGTTTTAGGGTCTAGGGCTCTAATGTCCAGGTTCAAGGTGTAGGTTGGGGTTTTGAGGTTTAGGGTTCAGAGATTTAGGGTTAGGGGTAACTTTTCACCAAAACAACCATGGATGTACCTAGACTTCCCAAAAGCTTTTAATGGTATTCACCGACATGCACCTCGCTAGGGGGTTAGAGGCTATCGTTATGGTGTAGGTGGGAGCCTGGGGCTCCACGGATACAAGTAATACCTACATTCCCTCAAGTCTGTAAATACTGTTGATGGAGGGAATTTTGCACCACCTAAAGTCCCTAAAGTCCTGAGAATTACCGTACTTTAAGGCCCCTAGGTGGTGCAAGATTTCATCCATCAACAGTATGACCTACATTGAGCATTTTGGATCCCCAGGCCAAAAAACCCAAAGCCGGGCTATTTGTGTAGGTGGGAGGCCTAGGTATTCCACGACGCCCTCTGCAGGAGCGGAGATGCCTTTGACGGCTGAGAAGGAGGCGGAAGAGGAGGCACGTTGCTTGCACCCTTTAGGGTTTGGGGTTTCGGGTTTAGGGTTTAAGGTTTGGGTTTAGGGTTTGGGGTTTAGGGTTTAAGGTTTAGCGTTTAGGGTTTAGTGTTTAGGAGGGAATGGGGGAATGGATTGTAGGGATTATTATTTGGGGTTATATAGCGACTACTGTGGGGTCCATTCCCTAAGAACCCTGGGTGGTTGGGAACATGTTTCGCTCATGAACTTCATCTAACTTTAGCAGAACAACCACCCCGAAGAAAAGGTTTTTCTAGGCCTCTGCAATGGACGCAGGTGGTTATCAGCAAGCCTGGAGACGTTTGATTGAGGAGAGATGTACTCATGTAACAACCCGCATCTTCGTTCTATATCCCTATAAAGTCCCATATGGGTGGTTGTCAAAATTATGGTCCTTTTTTGGATCCCTATAATAATATGGCACCTAATATTTAGGGTACCCAAAAAGGGACCATACTTTTGACAACCACCCATATGACCACTCTATATTCCCGTGAAGGGGTTGAGGGAAGGCAGCTCTTCGTCGGAAATACGAAAGAATCGCTGAAAGGAACACACATTGACATTAGTCTTTTGTAGCCGAGAGCCCTAAACCCACAGCCGTAGACCCTAAACCCTAGACCCCAAAACCCAAAACTTAAAACCCCACACCCTAAACCTTAATGGCCTTTTGGACCACGTTCTCAATCTTTTGTGCCATTATTTTGCCGGCGTTGGGGTTTGGATAGCGTTTTGGAGTTTTTGTATAACCGCCCTTCTGGGGTGCTAGGGAACTCCAGCAACTTGTTCCTATGTGTTTGAGGGCTTAGGGTTTTGGGGTTTTAGGGCATCAAGGGGGCGTGGTACGCAAAGTTGCATCCCACCAAAATCCTTCCTGCTTGAACTCTTTCGTCCTGGCATGTCCTGAACCCTAAGCCCTAAACCCTACAGCCAAAGCCCGGAGCCTTTGGCCTTAACCCTGCATGCATACCAAAAGTGGCGCGCCCAACAAGGGTTTAGGGTACGTTTAGGGATACATGTGCCGAGCTCCATTATTTCTTGGGGGAATTAGGAGTCCTAAAACCTAAACCCTAAACTATTGGGATAGTATCCCTATGTGATCCCCGTAAGCCCGAAACCCTACATCCTGAACCCTGAAGCATTATTGGGGTAGCATCCCTATATAAGTATGTATTCCCTGTATAACCCAGACCCCAGATTAATAAACCCCCTCCCCTTAAGAGTGATTACCATAAGAATGCAAATATTATGGCCCTTAAAATGGGGGAGTTTATTAATCATGGGTCCCTAAACCCTAAACCCGAAATCCTAAACCCTAAATAGTAGTTTCCATTTTCTTTTCCATTATCCTTATACATCCCTACATTAACTGTTATTTGGTACTTGGACCAGGCCAGTATGACCACCTCTCTCAGTGCCCGGCGCTGTGCTGGCGAGGAGGTGGGGTTGAAATTGCTATGTGAGAAAGGCGTTTAGGGTTTCAGGTTTAGGGATTAGGGTTTAGGGATTACGGATTAGGGTGTAGGGATGAGGGTTTAGGGTGTAGGGTATTATCCCCAAATAATGGAGACTCAAATGGAAAAGAGAACAGAAAATCGGATGGAACCCCGGAAAAGTTTATTTGGGATGTTTCGGGTTTGCTTCTAAAGTCCAATGTAGCAGTATCTTATTTGGGGATACTATGGAGGTGGGATTTCGTAAGTAGTAGAACATAATCTCACCAGGTTCAAGGTGCTATGCATTTGGGTAACCTTTAACCCTAAACCCCAAACCCTAAACCCTAAAACCCGAAACCCTAAAAACCTTAACCCCAAACCCTAAACCCTAAAACCCTAACCCCCCCCATCCTTGAACCCCAAAACCCTAAACCCTAAACTCAAGCCCTACTCAGAGAAGCCTTGGCCTAGCTTGCCCAGATTCCAGCTTGTCAGAGAAACCCTCAGATGCCCAGACTCAGGGTGTTTTGGGTTTATAGATTCAGTGGTTTAGGGATTTAGGGTTTAGGGCTTATGGGTTTATAGGTTTAGGGTTTAGGGTGTAGGGTCAGGGGCTTAGGGTTTAGGGCATTACATAGTGATTATGTAGGAGTATATAGCTATAATGGCCCTTAACCTTAGGCTTTCGGGTTTAAGGTTAGGGCTTTGCTTAGCGTTTAGGGCTTCAGGGTTTAGGGTTTATAGGGTTAGGGTTTAGGGGGTTATGTTGGGATTATATAGGAGTATGGAAAAGAGAATGGAAGCAACTGTTTAGGCTTAGGGTTAACTATTACTGTTGTTGTTACGAGCACGATCACGATTACGACTACGATTACGATTATTCTTACTATCGTTTTTATTCTTATTATTATTATTACTATTTAGGGTTTAAAGGTTTAGGGTTTGGAGTCTAGAGTTTGGGGTTAAGGGGAAGGTTTTGACTGAAAGGGTTAGGATTTAGAGCCGGGAGTTTGTTGTCCAGGTTATTGAATTCAAGGTTCAGGTTTTTGAGTTTAGAGTTTGGGGTTAAGCGAAAAGTGTTGAGTGAAAGGGTTAGGATTTAGAGTCTCGAGTTTGCTGTTAAGGGTCTTGACTTCAAGATTCAGGGTTTGGTTATCCATCCTTTTATAGTATTTTACCCCACAAAGCTAATCCCTGACCCTAAACCTGAAACCTTACACCCTACTTGGAGGGTCAGGGGCACTTAGTGAGTAGGTTAATACCCCCTATAACCTATTTAGTAACCCTCATTATCCCCATTATTAACCTACTTACTACCCCCTGACCCTAAACCCTAAAACCCTAGCCTACTTATAGGGGTGTTAGCCTACTAACTAAGTCCCCCTGACCCTCCAAGTACTCTCAGGCAGTAGAAGTGCGAGCAGCCAGCCGCGTCCTCCTCATTGGTACAGGTCGTGCACTCAGTGTCAATGCTTGGCATGTTGAAGCGGAATACTTGGAGTGTCAAGTACGCTTCGTAAGTAGGTTTAGGGTTTAGGGTTTAGGGTCAGGGGATTAAGTAAGTAGGTTAATAATGTGGATAGTTATGGTTCCTCTTTGAGTCATAGGGCTTATTAACCTGCTTACGAAGTCCCCTTGACCCTCTGACCCTCCTCCAAGTAGGGGTTCCAGGAACCCCCCCACCTATGAGCTGAGATCATAGCTCACGTGATGAGGAGCGAAGCGCCTACGGCAACCCAAGCCTGGGAAAACATTCAAAGTATGAGTAGATCATATTGAAAATATACCACAACCACTTCTACCTAGAATTTTGGAAGTCTTGTACTCAATAATTAGCCTAAACCTCTATTCTTGCACCCCAGTTCCCCCAGGGCACTCTAAACCCCAATTTTTACAGTCTCAATTCTTTTAGTTCTTCTTTCGGACACTCACTGGTGGCTAGTATCGAATACGGGAGTATGCCATATAGAGTGTTCATTGTAGGAAGTTAATTCTCTCATTCCCTACTAACCACCAATAGGGATAGCTGCGAACCCACAGGGTCCTAAGTACCCATATGGGGAATACTTACCCAAATCATAAGGGAAATTACTACGACAGAAACCATACTTTGTACCATATGGGTACTTCGGACCCTTTGGGGAAGTGCTTCCAGACCCTGCGAGGAGCTGACGAGCTTTTGGGCGGTTACTCGCGCGACCTGGCCGGCAGTTACCTTGCCATTGGGTTTTAGGGAAGGGGGGGGTTAGGGTTTAGGGATCCTGGGTTTAGGATTTTAGGGTTTAGTACTTTGGGTTTTAGGATTGATTTTTGAGGTTCTAGGGTTTAGGGTTTCAGTATCTCGCCGCCCCAGCCAACATGAACTCCTAATCAGCCCTTTCTGAAAGGACACCTTTCTATACACAGTCCACTTTGGGCATCACACAGTGGAAGTTTATGAGCTGACCGAAATGAGATGGGGCTGGCGCACAGTGCGAAGTAGCACGGCCGATCTTTTGGTGAAAGGCATGGGCTTTCCCACGTCAAACGATGGAAGAGCCGAGGATCGGGGTTTTCAGATTTAGGGTTCTGGGTTCTGGGTTTAGAGTCAGCACCCAGGCCCTTCCAAACTTTTTTCCCCCCAAACAAGGACAACTCGTCTTTTGCGGTGGGGGGGTGGGAAAGAACCGAGCATAGCCAGCCTGTATCCTACAGCCCCTGTATATTAGGGTTATATGGGGGTTATATTGGTGTTATATGGTTTATACTGGGATAATGGAGAGAAAATGGAAACTACTAAATACTATTTTGGGTTTAGGGTTTAGGGTGAGGGTGCATTTGGGGTTCAACAACTTCTAGTTACCAGTATACTTCACAGTAAACCTGCACAGGTCAAGGGTCCTTTGCAGAAGTTCCTCACACCGTAAACCCCAAAGGCTTAAACCCCAAACCCCAAAACTCTGTCTTAAAAAGCCCTAAACCCTTAACTCCGAACCTCCTAAACCCCAAACGCTATGAACGTGTCAGGGGCTTCGTTAGCATGCCCCGAAGCTAGGCCACCGCACCGCCCGCGTCAAGCGCGGAGCAGAAGGCACTCGTGACGAGATGCTGAAGGACCAGATTTATCGTTTTTTGGGGGGGCTTTTGCGTTTAGGTGTCAGGGTTAAGAGTTGAGGGGTTGCAGTCTAAGGGTGGGTTAGGACTCTAGGATTTGGGGGTTTAGGGGTCTTTAAGGGCATTGTGGGTACAGATGCCTTCCCCCAAAGGTCAAATTATTCGGACCTCCCTGCATCCACCAAATACCACAGCATGCCCCCTAATGTACCAGGCTTTTTGTAGGTAACCCCAATATATATAGCCCCGATAGAACCCCAACATAGCCCCTAGAAAGCTCCTATATATATATATACACACCCAATTTAGCCCCTGCATAGAATGTTGAAATTCATGGAAGGGTAAGGCAGCAAGCGATGCTGCGGGGATGACAGACATGTTGCACGAAGACCGCTGGTGGATATTGTATATGATTGGGCAGAACCCCAGAGAGCCTAATGTAGCCTAATTAAGGAATATACCTTAACATATACAAGGGCCCTTAATATGGTTTAAGGTATATTCCTTAATCAAGCTATATTGGGCCCCCGGGACGTGTACAGGTTCTGGATCTACCAGAAGTTGTGTTTGAGGCAGGTACATGGGCTTACTTGATCACAGTAGGGAATAACCGAATATAGGGATATAAGCTCTTTTTAAACCCTGTAGAAGATATTCCCCTTTTCCCCTGCTAAGAATCAGTAAGTAAGGTTTTGTTTGGGGCGTGGGGTCAGTAGAGGTCTTAAAAGTGTTTAGCCAGGTTGCGATGGCCTCTAGGGCACAACAGTTATGTTTGGGGGTGCATGAAGGATGGTCATATCCTGATTTTTGGAGCTTCCAAGCCTTGACTTAGAATACTCATGAACTTTCAAGTGGATTCTGAAGAGCAGTTCTGAGATTCAACCACGTAGCGACAATTGTGGCGAGCAATTGTTGGGAAACCCTATCCCCTAAACGCCCAAGAATCCCCATATGACCCCTATACAACCCTTTTAAAAGGTACCCCCTAAAACTGAGGGAAGGCTTTCGATTTTCGCAACATGTAGATGTCCAGAACATCCGACCAACCGACTCGGGTTCAGGCGCCGGCACTTGTACGCAAATGTATAAACAATTTCGTGTTCTCAAAAGAGATCCTCAGTAATATGCTATATAGTAGTTTCCATTTTCTTTTCCATAAATCCTAATATAACCCCTTATATGACCCCAATATACTATATAGTAGTTTCGTCATGTCCGCCCCATCAGAGCATCCAGGAAAGGTTAGCTCCACAGACATCACCTATTGACTCCGCTTGCCCCTGCCCTTTCATAAAACTTTCCGCTTGTAAACTTCTACCTGAACCCTCCGTTGCCTAAACCCTAAACCCTACACCCTAAACTTGATTCTTGATAGAGCGCAAGGATCTGCAGCGGCTGTGGACGCGCGCCCGGGCCGCAAGGGAACAGGTACCTTCAACTGTCTTACCAGTAGAATCCCAATTTCCTACAGTTCAGTAGCTCTTACGCCTTTCATAAGTACTTGTTACCGTATAACCCAGAAGCCTGTAGGTACTTGGGGCTGCAGGTAACACTCATCTTGACAACACTCCGCACCGAACCTAGGGCTTGCACTAGCTTGCTGTTCAGGACCTTAAACCAAGTTACCATTCTTGGGAGACCCTATTATTTACCATATACCCATATTATGGTAACTGAAACCCTCAACCCTGAACCCTATACCCTAAACCCTACATTCATGGTAACTGAAGCCCGAAACCTTCAACCCTATATTATGGTAACTTGAACCCTGAACCCTAAGCCCTAAAACCCCATATTATGGTAATTCAATTTATGTTCCCTAGCAGCAACTCAAACCCTAGACCCTGAACCCTAAACCCCATATGAGCTATAGTCTAAACTCCTTAAAGGGGGGTTATATACGGGATTATATAGGGGACTGCTTTAGGGGATATTAGGGGGGATACTAGGAGTTTAGACTATAGCTCATACTAGGGTAACCTAAGTTCCTGAACAGCAACCCAGTGTAAGCACCCAAGGAAACCTTGGGCGCGACGACCGGATCATCGCAGACCACGGCCGCGAAGCAAGGTGAGGTGTATGTCTTTCTGTAGCTCCTTTTTCGGGGGATACAGGGGTTATATGGGGATATAGCTTCTTTTGGGGGAGATACAGGGATGATAGGTTTGGGGTTTAGCCTGTAGGGGTTTAGGGTTTATACTCTTCTGTAGTTTTTTTGAGGGGGATGTAGGGGTTATATATATATATAGATTTAAGGTTTAGGCTGTAGGGGTTCAGGGTTTACGCTGCTCCTGTAGTTCTTTGTCGGGGGATATAGGGGTTATATGTAGGTTTCGACTTTAGGCTTTAGGGGTTTAGGGTTTATGCTACTCTGTAGTTCCTTTTAGGGGGATATGGGGGTTATAGGTTTAGGGTTTAAGCTTTAGTGATTTAGTGTTAATGCTCCTCTGTAGGTCCTTTTAGTGGGATGTAGGGTTATATCGGGATATAAAGGGTTTTGGGTTTATAGTATCCAAGGGCTTCCGCGTAGTTCCTGCTTGGGTTTGTTGTGATTTTTGGGTGATGGATTACAACGTACGACTATAAGATAAGCACGTAGGAGGCTCTAGGTGAGATTTAGGTTTTTGGGTGGGCTTCGGGTTTACCTAGAGCCCTCAAGTACCATCTTTGGAGCCTAAGCATCCACAAACGAGACCTACGTAGACCCCATGAAGGGCAGTTAGTTCTGGGCTAAGATATTCTAGGTTTGGTTAAAATGTAATTTGAAATCAAAGGCTTCGAAATCAAAGGCTTTGGGCTTATGATTGAGGGCCCGGGCATTTTAAGGCGCAAGCCCGCCCTGACCCTAGGGGTGACTATGACATGCTGTGAAATTTGTTCTAGGGAGGGTCAAGTGGACTTAGTAACCTAGTAAGTAGGTTAATAATGGGGATAATTGGGGTTACTACATGGGTTATAGGGGTTATTAACCTACTTACTAAGTCCCCCTGACCCTCCAAGTAGGCCCTGACCAGGCTTCCACCCTAAACCCTAAATCCCAAACCCTAAACCTTAAACCCTAAACCTTAAACCCTAAACCCTAAGCCCTAAACCCTAAACCCTATTTTGTCAGGCATCCCTTCCTAGATGAGCATCTACTGCGCTTTGTGGGCGGCCTGCCCATTGATCTCCTGGCATATGGTCCGGGAGGCTTTCTTATGGGGTTTAGGGTTTAGGATTTAGTGCTTAGGGTTCAGGGTTTAGGGTTTTGGGTGAATTACATGATAGGAGCTGGGGGTTGCCAAAGCCCCATTGTTTTCAAGTGGACAACATCAGTCGTGCTTTTGTTTTTGAGCTTTGGGTTTCTTGGTAATTGTTGAAAGTTACTCAAGCCAGATCCAACAAAACAAAACACGACAGCCCACATGTCTCACATAGTCTGTCTTTGGGCAGGGTTCTCATGCGCAGCCAAGCTTCTGGGTCGGGGTCTAAGGCCTATGGCGGCTAATCTGGGACGTCGCAAGCAGATACCGCGCCCCCAGTGAATCAAAATTCTCCAGGCTGGTAGATTGGAATCAGCAGAAGCCTCAATGGGTTGAGACATTGCATGAGGCTTTTAGCTGCCTGACCTCAAGGCGTTCAGCCTGCCTGTTTGGGATCAAGATCCTTTGGGTAGCTCCCATAGCCATTTTCCGAGCCGGCGTCTTTGGCCATGATGTTGTCTCCGGCGCTGGCTCCAACAAAGACGCAAATTCAGCAGCACGTGCGATTGCAGGCGGAAGTCGGAAGCTGGAGTTCGAAGTTGTATTCTTTTGCTTGCTCTGAAGGATTCAAAAGTATCTTGGAAGTGTTACATTTTAGTTGCTACAAGTGTGCCAAAGGTCACAGGAGAATTTGCTGCCATTGCGTCTTCATGCACACTCTAAGCAAAAGTAGCCTTCTGGGTATTTCCATTTTCTTTTCACGTGAGCAAGGGTCGGCAAGCCGCTAAGTCAAGTCCACGCCGCCAACTGCAAGTCCTAATTCTAATCCCGAAGCCATAGACCCATGGCATAGACCCTAAGCTCTAAACGTTAAATAAGCCTCTGATGAAGCTCTAGACTTAGAGCTGTTCAAGCTTTTGATTCAGGCGATGAATACACATGAACACCACCAATCAATAACAGCAGGCCTGCAAGACCTCTAGTTTTCACCTGTCTAACTTCGCGTTATGACCATCCGAAACATTGCTACTGTCTTTGTTTGGTAAGTCCCTATTGACACCCGTACTAGTCCAAATATCATCGTCACATAACTGCCCGTCCTCTTCCCATCCAACATAGCGAATAGTAATACTATACTGCCACGACTGTACGGATTACCCCGATTGTCCCTACCACCCCCCGAGCGATAAGCCCTAATCGGCAACCCCAGAACCTTCAACCTAAAACCAAAAACTTGAACCACCAAAGCCTCAACTCCAAACCTTAGACCCCAAACCCTGAACCCCAAAAGCCTTGAACACTGGAGAAGAACATCCGAAATTCTAAGCCCCAGGAAGCCGGCACGCCGGCCACCTCGAGCGCTGCCACAGCAGCTCCTCCGCACTCCTGGCCGCTTTCTGTGGGGGCGCTGGGGCCCAGGCGCGGCGAAGGCCAGGGGAGCTTGGAAAAAGGTTCAAGGGTTGAGGGGTATAGGGCTTAGGGTTTGGGGTCAGGGTTGAGAGGTATAATTGGGATAATGGAAAAGAAAATGAAAACTACTGTTTAGGTGTATAGGATCCAAGGTTTGAGGGGTTTAGGGATTCAGGGTTTGAGGGGTGAATTCAGGGTTGCTACTACGGCTTAGGGTGGTTTAGGGTTTAGGGTTTAGGGTGTAGGGTTTACGGTTTATGCTGTCGGTCACTCGGACAATTCAAAAGCGCATCATTTATGAATTACTACAGGAATGAAAGACATGATGCCCTTGCAGGGCATAAAGAGGCCGTTTTTGCATCTTCCTCGAGCGACCATCAACTGGAATGAAAATGCATAGGGTTTAGAGGTCTTTCGGCACAGTGCATAAATAGCAAAACACTCATACATAGCCTGTATTCCTGCCTAGCCATTGTTACAGATTGCGCCCGTGTTTTGGAATTTTAGTAATGCTGAGGCACCCATACACAATCCCCTGTTGAAAGCAGGCATCCTGAAGTATTTTGCGGTGTACCTACCTTGGGTAGTAAAGGGTCCGAAACCACCCGAAATCCTTAACCCTAAACCCTAAATCCCTAAACCCTAAATCCCTAAGCCCTATGTAAATCCTAAATGCCTAAACCCTCAAACCGTAAAACCGACCCAGAGCCGTCAATGCAGGGGCCAGCGGTTCGTGGCACAGAGGGCCGAAGTTGTGGACGTGGAGACTCCTGTGACCCCTGCATCCCCAAGAGTACCAGGCGGGATTGGTTCAGGTGTACGGCGGGATTGGTGGTAAGAGTAACAATAGTAGTAACCACAGTAATAATAATGAGAATAATAACCATAAAAAATGCCGATTATGCTAAAAACCCTAATCCCCAAAGGCTTTAGAGTTTAAGGATTGGGGTTCAGGATTGGGTTTAGGGCTTAGAGTTTAGGGCTTAGGATTTAAGAGTTCTAGGGTTGGGCTGGGGGATCCTTAAGTCTAAAGTTTAGGGTTTGAGCTTTACGGTTTAGGGTTTAAGGTTTAGGATTTAGGGTTTAGTGTTTAAAATTTAAGGTTTAGGGCTTACGTTTTAGGATTTAGGTTTTAGGGTTTAAGGTTTAGGGCTTACGTTTTAGGATTTAGGGTTTAGGGTTTGGATAGAGGCTCAGAGGTTAGGGTTGCTCGGTTGTTTTGAGCTTTCCTGTAAGCCTGGAACCCTGAACCCTTAAACACCTAAACCCTAAACCCCCAAACCCCTAAGCCCTAAACCCTAGCCCCTAAGCCCCTGAACCCCTAAACCCTGAAAGTACACAGCAATTAAGCAACAGAGATGCCCCAGATCATGGCTGGGTGACCCGTAAACCTTGCTCGGAGGGCCAGGGAAACAAAGTAAGTATAGGCCAGCATAGGGTTTGGAGTTTCGGGTCGAGGGTTTTGGGTTCAGGGTTTCGGTTTAGGGTTCAGGGTTTAGGGTTCAGGGTTTAGGGCGTAGGGCGTAGGGCTTAGGGTTTAGGGTTCAGGGTTTAGGATTTAGGGCTGAGGGTTTAGGGTGAGGGTTACTTAGTAAGTAAGATAATAACCCCTCTAACCCACATTATAGTAACCCTGATTATCCTCCCTTCTTGACCGATTTACTCAGTCCCCCTGACCCTCCAAGCGAACCCTCAACCCTAAACCCTAAACCCTACATAATGTAGTAGTTTCCATTTTCTTTTCCATTCACCCTAAACCCTGAACCCTTAACCCCCAACAGTTGGCTGGCAAGAAGTCTCTGGATGTCCAGTTTTCGTTCCTGCGGCTCCCAAGAGGCGGGAGGGCTCCAGGGTTTAGGGCTTAGGGTTTAGGGATTAGGGTTTAGCGTTTAGGGTCTAGGGTTTAGGGTCTAGGTTTAGGTGGGGCTTTACGTTGGGAATCTAAGTCTATAAAGAATGCCTAGGGTGGGCAATCTTTCGAGCTACGACAAGATCTATAGTCTAAACTCCTTAAAGCGGGGTAACATGGGATTATTTATATAGGGGACTATTATAGGGTTTGTAAGGAGGATGCGAGGAGTGTAGACTATAGCTCATGTACAGCCGCCATGATAAGGCATGGAAGACTTTTGGTTTGTGGTTTCGTCGAAGGGTTCGACCGCGTGTTTTGTTCCCAGCAGTTCTGCCTTTGAACATTCCAGCGTCTCGCTCAGGTTTTAAAATGAAGTATCGAAAGACTCATCAGGGCTCCATATGCGCTAGTTCAAATTCGAATCAAATTGAAACCTTGACCCAAAGTCCTGCGACTTTACCAAGGTTTGTTCACTTCATTGCCGGTGCTTTCGTTGGCGCCTCCCCGAAGACATTTTACAACGACTTCTTAGAAAGCCTTGCAGAAGAGTGCGAGGCTCCATTAAAGAGGGAATCTAGAAGGTAGAGGGGTTTATAGGGTTTAGGGTTATCTTCAAAAAGGGGATGTAGGGGATTTATGAGGGTGTATAGGGATAGATAGGGTTCAGGGCTTAGGGTTTGGGAAGGGCTTGGGCATAGAATACGGGGGGTTCGCCAACATTTAGGGATACCATTGTGGGGAGTCTCATGACAAGGAGTATCGTCTTTCGGGGGTATTTATTGGGGTCACCCTATTGGGGGGGACTACCCTAAACCTTAAACCACAAACTCAAACCTTGGATTTGGGGGGAACTACCATGTTTGGTCCTTTTACCCTAGATCCAGCGCCTTGCTTTTGAACCCTAAATCCGGAAACCTTAGTCCTAAATCCTTACCCCTGAACCCTACATCCTAAGTCCTACGCCCGAAATGATTGACCCTAAACCTGGATCAATGTTAGGGATCCTTTTTACTTTTTGGGGGTATGGGATTCCTTATATTTCTGCAAAAAGGATCCTTTTTTGTTCCTAGGGGAATGTGGGCTAAGAAACCATAAATCCTTAACCCTGAACCCTAAATCCTAGATCCTAAATCCTAAACACTTAACCCTAAATCCTTAACCCTGAACCCTACATCCTAAACCCTAAATTCTAAACACTTAACCCTAAACCCTCCAGCTGCTCCAGAGCTTAGGCTGCAGGGACCCATCTGGGTAGTATTTTATTTGGGGATACTATCCCAAAGGGTCAATGTAGGCATAAGGGGTTTAGGGGTTTAGGGTTTAGGGTCCATGTAAGTATATGGTATATACCCATAGACCTACTTTAAGGGGCAAGTTTATACCAGATAGCTACATGGACCCTTTGGGTATGGTACCCAATATAGAGTAATGTTATATCCTCCCTTTGGGGTATAGTATTTATATAAGGAATATAGTCTTACAAGGTTCAGCTACTCATCTCTCCCTTGACACCACCAACCCTGAGGCTCCATGTAGAGGTATTATTTAACGACTTTAGGGCTCAATGTTTGGGTTTAGGGTAGGATTGGCATTCTTTGGGTATTTGAAGGAGGGGTTTGCTAAAGAAATGAGGGGGGTTGGTCGACTTTTTGTGGACCTTTTCGAATAAAGAGTCCTGTTTAAGGTTTTGTAGGCTTTAACTGCCCTGAGCTCCAAATTCTTTAGTGTGAGAGGCCATCATGGTGGCAACGCCCTACAAACTGACTTTTGATTACGACTCCATGGCCTCAGACACCTCGGGCAAGTTTGGCCAGGTGACTAGCTCTGTTTAAGGTTTAGAGTTTAAGGCTTAGGTTAAGGTTTTAGGGTTATAGGCCTTAGGTTTAAGGTTTAGAGTTTCAGGGTTTCGGTTAGGGTTTAGGGTTAGTTTTAGGGCTATAGGGCTTATCTTTAAGTAATCACCTCCCTTTGGTTTTGGAATGGATCCCACCAACCCTAAAAAAGAATATTGTACCTTAATGTATTAAAGGGGATATTTTGTGACTATTTGGAGAGATGTGTTTTAATGTCTCTTAGTAGCGGGAGGTGTTTGCAATCCTCTTAGACTGGGCTTCGGTACCATTTTTTGGGGGGTTCTAGATATTTAAGGCGGCGCTCCCTTCCAAGCTTACTCTACAAGGTTCCTGAACATAATTTTTGATTTCTGTTACCTAGAATCCTTATATTCAGCTGAAATTAGAATTTCTACTGGGGTTCCAAATTCCTTAGAGTACTATTGTGATTTGTTTTATTATGGTTGTTATTGTCAGCCTAACCATGATGGTGGTTCCCAAAGGGTCCTAAGTACCCATATGGGGAATACTTAGCCAAACCATAAGGGAAATTACTACTACAGAAACCATACTTTGTACCATATTGGTACTTTGGACCCTTTGGGGTTTATAATTTTGAGGCAACGTGGACGTTTCTCCAAGTCCGAATTGTGTGCGGAAAGAGGGCTTCCTCATACAAACTCGAAATGGTGCAGCACTTATCACCTCTAGTCCAAGTGTCTAAGATTCACGTGTGCTTTTACATATATATATATAGACTTGTTTATACATGGGCACATCCTCTATATATACATATACATCTATATATATATATGTGTAATATGTCAAGTACACCACTACATATTGAGGTTGGTAGACTACGTTTTGGCACAGCTTGTCGTGGGTGTGCGGTAAACAAGACCTTGACCACCGAATTCTAACCGTTTAGCCCTGAATCCTACATCCCCAAATCCTGACTTAAAATCCAAGCGCTAGCCCAAACGAACGCCTGATCTTCCAGCATGCAAAGGTCGTGGATGAGTTGGCAATGCAGGATCCGACCCTTAAGGAGAGGTGCGCATTTAGTGTTTAGAGTCCGGAGCTAAGTGTCCAAACATAGAAACAAACAGTATGGAATTCGGGTCTGACCCGGTTTCTATGACGGATATGTTAGGCCCAAACCTTAGAGGGACTTTATTGGGAACCCCAAGGCAGGGAACCCCAAGATTCCTGGGGTTCCCTGCCTTGGGGTTTCGAGTACAGTCTTTTTAATCATGTGGAGATTATTGCGGCCGTGTCGGGATTGTTTTGGAGCTGTCTGGGCGTGAACTTATTGTCCAAGCTGTGAAGGCTTTCGGGAAAGGGTTTGCTTCCCCAAAGGGTCCTAAGTACCCATATGGGGAATACTCGGGGGAATACTTACCCAAACCATAAGGGAAATTACTACTACAGAAACCATACTTTGTACCATATTGGTACTTTGGACCCTTTGGGTTCTGAAGCTTGCAGTGTAGGAATAGGCGGTAAGGGTTGCAGTTCGGTTCGAGTTTCTTGTCAAGCATGCTGAAGATTCATTGCTCCTTTCCGCAACTGAACCTTGCCTTCACATGATGTATGGGTTCCTACACCCCCAAACCTACATTGCAAAACAAATCCAAAGACCCTAAACCCTAAACCCTAAACCAAACCGTAGCTTGCAAACTCCCAAAGCCGTAGCGCCCCGCAGGACTTTCCTTCCGCGGCGGTGGGCCACTCTTGCGGGGCGTTGCTGCATACTTTGCTTGCAGTGGCTGACGGCCGGCATGAGGCGCTCCCGCAAGCAGACATGGAGCCACCCATTTGAGGGAAAATACATTTAATACAAATTGTATAGGGTTCGGGTCAAGAGTTCTGATTGGGTTATGAGCGAGTTTCCGTTTCAACTTTTGCCCTATATTATACGAATTGTTTTCATCTGGGCTTGAGGGTTTAGGTTTAGGGTTTTGAGTATATGGTAGTTTCCATAACTAGGGGGACCCCAAAATAGACCCCAACATACGATACTCCGTATCTAAGAGGTAGTCTAATCTAGGGCGCCCCCCTAAAGGGGTGTAGAGGAATATGTAGGGACCCTTTAGCACTCCACACAGACCAAACCCTTCGTGCCGTAGACCCTGAACTCTGGAAATCCTGCCTATCCCAAACTTTCTGCGGAAAGAAAGGCATGTTCCGTGTTTGGGGTACATACCCTAGCCGCACAGCGCGTGGAAGCCCCAATCCTTGTACCCTGCACGCTACTGCTTCGAAACAGTTCCATATGTGTATATATGTATATGTATATATGTAATATACATATGTATATACATATATATATATACATACAGCTCTCTGTACATGTGTATATATCTCTATTTACACCCTAAACCCTGAATCCTAGCCCTAAGCCCTGGGACGTGTTCTAGTACCTCATGTTCACTCCCCCAAACTTTTTGGAAGCACCAAGGGAGAGCCAGAGGCCTACATCATCATGGCCATCGACAACAGACCTGATAGGAACTAAAACCCTAGAACCTTTATGCGGTTAAGGGTGTAGGGTTTAGGGTTAGCCTTACACCCTGAACCTTAAAAACTCTAAGCCTCAAAACCCAAGCCCTAAACCTTAAACCCTAAGCCCTAAACCTCAAACCTTAAGCCCTAAGCCCTAATCCTCAAACCTTAAACCCTAAACCTTAGACCCTAAACGCTACAACCTTCAACCGGCCCTAGAAGGCCTACATCATATAACCCCTATATAATATAGTAGTTTCCGTTTTCCTTTTCCCTTATCCCAATATACAACCTTCAACCACCCTAAATCCTATATAACCCCTATATACCCCCTATACAACCCTAAACCCTAAGCCCTTAAACCCTGAACCCTAAACCCTTAAAACCCTAGACCCTTAAACCCTAAACCCCTAAACCCTTAACCCTTAAACCCTAAACCCTTGAAGGCCTACATCCTCATGGCCTTCAACAACAAGCCCGTCTCTGATGCCATCCCGGTCCCTCTGCCGCCACCACCTGAGGATGCCAGGCTCCCTTCGCTGACAAGAAGGAGATATAGCATAGAATTTAGGCTTAAGGGTTTAGAGTTTAGGACTTTGGATTTAGGGCTCAGGTTTTAGGATTTAGGGTTTAGGGCATAGGGTTGAGGGTTTAGGGCTTACGATTCAGGGCTTAGGGTTCAGGGTTAGTTAGGGTTTAGGATTTAGGGTTTAGAGATGTTTAGAGCTTAGAGTTTAGGGTTCAGGGCTTAGGATTCAGGGTTTAGGGTTTAGAGTCAGTAGGGAATAAGGCATATATGATAGACGCATTATGTAAGGATTGTATTCTCTTATTCCCTACTAGCCACCATGAGCTCGGGCAAGTTGCAAACTCATAGCCATTTTTACCTAGAATCACTATTAGAAGTCCTATTTTCGTATGGGTCTTGTAGGCTTTAGTGTTTAGGGTTTAGGGTTGGATGAGGCCGTAGTATTTGGGGGGTGTCAGCAAATGGCCTTGGAGGCGGGGAGGGAGGAGGTTTGGAGGCATGACGAGTCATGGTAGGCTCCTATGTAACACTGTCCAGTAGCGCACAGACCCCCTCGCCTAGAAGGAATTTGGATTTGGGTTGCGGCAAAGGGGCCAGGATGCAGAAGTGTACCATACAAGGCCCACTAATGGAGAATCAGCTGGAACAGAAAATGCAAAATGACATGGAATCTGGATTTATGCAGGGGAATTCGGGGGATATCCAAGACTAGAAAACCATAAGGTCTCAACGTTTAGGGAGGGATGCAGGGCTTTGATTTGAAGAGTGTCTTACTTGATAGGCTTGTGGCTTGTGTTTATGGACACGTTTGGAAGCGAAAACCTCATCTCTCTATGGTGCAAAAGGATGTTGCCTAGACGAGCCCTAAACCCCAAACCCTGAATCCCAAGCCCTAAACCCCAAACCCCATATCCTAAGCCCTAAAACCCTTGGAGGTTTTGAGCCGACTGCTTGCAATTCAGAACCTCAAGCGTTGTTTGTTAGTATTTGATTCCTAAACCCTAAATCTGAAACTCTAAGCCGCCCAAGCCTAAGCCCTGAGCCATCTTTTCGAAGGGAATTCTAACTTGCGAAATCCCTTCTCAGCTGATTGCATGAAACACCTTGACCTGTTGAGGAGAACGGCAAGCCCAAACCCCCAATCCTTAAACCCTGAAACCCCCATTCCTCATACCCCAAACGCCCTAAAGCTCTAAACCCCTGAAACCCAACATCCCTAAATCCTTAAACCCTAAAATTCTTAAAGCTCAAAAGACCCTGACACCCTAAACCCTTAAACCCTGAAGCCCTAAACCCTTAAACCCTTAAACCCGAAAGCCCTAAACCCTAAAACCCTAAACCCCTAAACCCTAAAAAAAAACCTAAAACCCTACACCCTAAACCCTAAACCCACTAAAGCTTAAAACCCTAAACTCCCTAAAGCCCTAAACCCCCTACAACCCAAAGCTTCTGGACCTTGCTTGCTGTGAGTCGAGTCTAAGGACTTTAGGAGGGACCCCTAATAGGGACCCTTCTAGCTCATGGGGAGTAATATGGGGACATCCTAGGGATACAGGGGGTTATATAATGACTACATAAGGGTTATACATGGTAATGGGATAAAGGCCCTAAACCCTAAACCCTTAAACTTTTAAACCCTAAACCCTAAACCCCGTAAAGCCGACAGCCTAAAGCTCTAAGCTTTTGGACCTTGCCTGCTGTGAGAGGTTGCGGGAGAGGCTCCGCAGCGGCGTGGAAGGCGTTCTGGCGGATGGCCCCATCGAAGAGGCGTTAAGGGGTCTATCCACAAAGTTTTAGGGTTGGGTTTAGGGTTTAGTGTTTAGGGTTTAGGGTTTAGGGTTTAGGGGAGTAGGGCTTATCCATTAGGAGGACCCCCAACCCTGTAATAGTGACTATAAGGGATAGTGGTAACTATACTAGGGACCTCTTATATTCCTATTATATCAATAACACAGGGTGGGCGGTCCTCCTAACTTATCCACAAAGTTTAGGGTTTGGTTTAGGGCTTAGGGTTTAGGGGAGTAATGATACTAGAAGTAACCACAGTAGTAGCGAAATAAGAATGGTAGTAGTACTTGTTGTCCGTAGAAGAAATTGAAAAACATAAGTCCTTATCGGTATTGTTTTCGTTATCATTCTTGTTAGCATGTTCTCATTCTTAGTATCATGCTTATCAGTGTCCGTTTTGCTACGAAGCCTTAGCCGTGTAGGGTTTAATGTAGACGCCTCATTAATAAACCCCCATCCCTTGAACATGGATTATAATAGGGATCCTAATAGTAAAGCCCTTACAAGGAGGGCGTTTATGAATCAGGGGTCTACATTAGTGAGTTCTAAGGCTATTGGCCCCACATGGGGTGCCCTAAACCCGAAACCCTAAATAGGGATCCCCGTATACCCGTGACTATAAGCTTTCATTAGAACCCATGCGAGCTACCTTAAAGAGGGTTATAGTCGCCTTTTAGTAGATAGAATATGGGGTATATGGGGATCTTATTAGAATATACCCAAAGCCATAGTCTATCTACTTAAGGGGGACTGTATATAAAGGATTATATGGGGGATACTCGGAGTTTTGATTACAGCTCCTGTGGAGGGCAATGTGTACCATGTGGTTGCGCAGGGGAGGCTGGCTGAGCAGAATCTTGATGCTTCTAATTTGTCATGTGACCGCTGGCAGCATAGCAGTGCTATCATCCCAAGAACCGTTCAAGCAGGACTTGCGGCAAATCTGACTTTTTTCACCACACCATAGCCGTCATCATGATCATCACCATCATCATCATCATCAGCATCATCATCACAATCCTCATGAGCGGTATCGTTTGAACACTACTCCGGCTTGTGATGGTTCTTGATATTGCCATCAGCATTGTGACACGTTTGTGCAGTTTCCCAATGACAACTCCCCGCAGTAATAGCCTCCCTCTTGTCTTGGATACCACACGTTTAGGGTTTAGGGTTTAGGGCAAATATTGAATATTCCGCATCAGCCCATGGCTTGACATAGGCGGTCATAATCTATATTAGAGGGTCGGGGATGTTTAACTTACTGGGGGGTATAATGCAATAAAGGAATGTATTATGTAGAGATTATCTTCCCTCATTCCCTACTACCCGCCAGTAAGTTTATTCGGAAGAGGTGAGTGATAGTCTCACCGGTGGTTAGTAGGGAATGCGGGAATATCTTGCAAGTCCTTTATAATCCCCATGTTATGGGCTCCCTTATTCCCTACTAAACCCCAGCAAGTAGGGCATCTCAGGCATTAGCCGCAGCTGAGCGGGCCATCCGCGCGGCGGTCGCCGCAGGGTCCACACCGCAAGAGGCGGTGGGGCGGGGCGGGGCGGGGGTCCTTGGCTTATCTTGGGGGTTTCTCAGAATTTTCTTTGGGGGGTGGGCCTGAATTTGGGTCCTCTTATGGAGGGCAACTACCACATCTGGATAGCAGAGAATGAAGGAATGGAAAAGCAGCTCGACAATAGTATTGTGGAGGATTGTACAGGGTCTACTACAGTATGCAGATTCATTCCTGCATTCCCTGCTAACCACTGGTAAGTTACTGGTGGAGATTAGGGAAGGCAGGATTTGGGGGACGGAAAGGATTATGAAAGGGGCTACATAGGGGCAAACGTTGTGTACAAAAATCATAGGGGCCGTCCCCTCCGTTCCATACGAACCATCAGTAAGTCGGAGTTTGCAAGCACTGGGGCCCATGTCTGCTGGGTATCTAAGGGCGTAGACCTTAAACCTTACACTAAACCCCAAACTCTAAACCCAGAAGGGTTGTAGGACGTAAAGAGTAATCGCCCCTGCCAGAGTCACTATGACCCATTCCACTTTTCCGATTGCCCTAAAGCACGAGAGCTTAAAGTCTGCAAAAGTTTCCTCTTTCTTCCCCATTCCCATGCCCGTTTCTAGTGCTGTACATGCGTAGCGTACTGTGCTACAGGGACATACAGCACTTCCAATATTGTGGGCCTAGATTCCTGGAACGTTCACATAACATTGGTAACCATGTGAGCTGTAGTCGAATGCCCTTAGAAAGGGTTATATAGGGGACTACTATAGCTATAGTGGTTATTGAGGGTGATACTACGAGTTTAGACTATAGCTCATGTAGACTTCTACATGAAGCCCTAAACCCTAACCCTAGGGCTCCATGTCTATAAATAATGCCTACATTGGGCCCCAAAGTCTATAGATATGACCTACATTGGGCTATTTGGAGCCTTGGGGTAAACGACTTCTACATGAAGTTTATTGCAGGACTTCTCACGGCGCACGGCACCGGTGCTGTCGCAGTGGGGCCCGCTACTGGGGAGCCTTGGATTAGTGGCCTAGGGTTTAGAATTTTATGGTTTAGGGGTTTAGGGTTTGGGGCTTAGGGAATTCTGGCTTTCGGAGTACTCTGAAGTGTTACGGCTCATGGACTAGGATGGCTGCGATTGTTTCGCATTAAGGGATGGGGTCCAGCATCTTACTTGCGGTCTGTACAAGCAGATCCAGCGTGGTTTCCAAACTGGTGTTGAACATGTGAGCTATAGTCTAAACTCCTTAATGGGGGTTCTAGAGGCCATTACATGGGGATTATTATGAGGGTTAGTAAGGAGGATACTAGGAGCTTAGACAATGGCTCATGTGGTTGGCTCTCATTTCGGGTCCCATTTTGTCATTGCGTGTGTGTGAGATTCGTTGGGCTCTCAGAGAAAAGCATAGAGCCGCAAAGGTGAGCTGCAAACATTGCTCAACCAGACAGTTGCAAGCCCGGCCAGGCGAAACACCTTAGAGAAATCTGACTCTAGGGTGTAGGGTTTAGGGGTCTAGGATTCAGAGTTTAGGGGTAGGCTCATAACCCCTATAAGTAGGCTAGGGTTTAGGGTTTAGAGTTCAGGGTCAGGGCGGCTTAGTTAGTAGCTAATGATGATGGGGATAATTAGAGTTACTATATGCTATAGGGGTTATAAACCTACTTACTAAGTCTCCCTGATCCTGCAAGTAGGTGGCGTTCGATTTAGAGCCCGTGCACTTGGTAGTTAAATGGGTTTGTACTTCGGTGTGTGACTACGCTTTCAGGATTGTATGCTGCTTTTGCTTAATGGTTCTCAGTAGGCAATTGGGGAACTGAACCCCTATATAACCCCTATATGATATATTCCCTCATTCCCTACTAACCCTAAACCCTAACCCTGTAACTATAAAAAATCCTATTTCCTACAAGGAACCAGTAAGTTGAAACTGCAGGAGCGTTGTGGAGGGGCAGACAGAGTTCACACTCTCCACGGAGGACATTTCTGCGCGAGTCGTTGCCGACTACCCCTCCAAGCGCACTCTGGTGGAGGGGTTAGGGTTTAGGGTTGCTTTTGCAAACCAGTTGCAGACTATAGTCCCCCTTAAGTAGACAGAATATGGGGTACATTGGGATCTTATTATAATATTCTATCTACTTAAGGGGGAGTCTCGTCCTGAAAGCCTTCACCCGAAATTCCTCAACTGATGAAAGCCCCCAAGCTCGCCTTAGCAAAGGCGACTCTACTTGGAGGGTCCGGGGGATTGTAAGTAGGTTAATGGGGGGGGGGGGGGGGGNNTACTTACTAAGGCCCCTGACCCTCCGAGTAGGATTTCTGAAAGTTGTTCCTGGGTTGCGGCTTAGGAGTTTGCATTTGGTCACCATGGCAAAGAAACAACCTTACTTGCCACATATCTATATGATTGTAAACGAGTGTAAGTTCCTGGAAAGCACTCCCGTTTTTGAGCGGAGGGCGGCCTGGATACTGACGTTTCATCTCCTATCCTTGTTTTCAAATATTTTATCCAGGAACGTCATTTTCAGATGTCCTACAGACGCCCGAAACAGCCCCCCTAAACCTTCCCAACCCCAAAGCCTAGAAAACCTGAAGCTCTCCAAAACAAAGGCTTACCCTAGCCCATCCAATCCCCCCAAAACCTACATCCCCTGTGATAAAACCCTAAACCCTAAAC
>CAJNIZ010026447.1:0-39183 GCA_905231905.1 Symbiodinium pilosum | reverse complement strand
AACCCCTAGGATGCCAAGGGTGTGGCCATCTAGGAAAAGTGTCGGTACGAAAGTCTGTTTGAGCCTGAAGGGCTGGGTTTACGCTTAGGGTTTAGGGTTTAGGGTTCAGGGTTTAGGGTTTAGGGCCAGGTTTAGAGTTTAGGGGGCTTAGGAAGTCCTCTACCACCATCATCCTGCAATCTCCACCCAATGCCTAAACCTTCATTGACCCCAGGTGGTGCAGTTTGCAAATGATTTCACAGATGAGAGCGACCGTCTAACGGACCTCATCCAGCAAGCGGGAAGCTCGGGCGTGGGCCCTAAACCCTAAACCCTAAACCCTAAACCGTGTGTGTTTTTTGGTGTTCTTTGGTTACATTTTTGTTGGTTATCAAAACGGGCTAAGGGACCCCAGAATTACATGAGTAGTATTTTATTTGGGGATACTATGGTACCCACTATAGAGTAAGATTCTATCCTCCTTTTGGGGTATAGTATTTCATATAAGGAATATAATCTTACTGGGTTTAACCACCAAAAAAACGCTACTCACATGGGGATTACAAAGGTAGGATAGTGGTCCGCATTGGGGATTATGCTGGGGGAGGAATTTTGAGAAATTCCCAAGTCTTTTGGCCGGCCTCAGATTTTAGGATGTACCGCTTCAAGCACAGTTTAAGACTTGGAGCTTCACACCCTTAACCCTATAAACCCCATAAACCCTGTAAAGCCTATAGACCCTATAAAACCCTATAAACGCTGTAAGACTTGGAGCTTCAAGGATTATAGGGCAGTTCTGTGGGTCCCTTTTGGATTCTAGAGGGATGATGTTGAGAAACTCAAAGCTTAGGAGGGGAAGTTGAGAAATTTCGCTTCCCTGGCGGCCACACTACGCCCTTGGATGCGCCACTGGTTCTCGGAAAGTGTTTAGGGGTTTAGGGTTTAGGGTCTTCAGAGCTTTATGTTGCTTGTTGTGCGTTAATAAGGGATCAGAGAAGGGAAGATAGGCAATTATAGTTTTCTGGATGTAGCGCTCCATCAGAGAGTCTTGTAGTAATCTGTTTGGATATTGATATGCTCATGTGAATTGCTGACTTACTAGCCAACAAACCGTGTGGTTCTCTTCATGTCAAACTGTGCCGGGCAATCTCTCCGGTCGGCGGACAGAGCTCCTGGGAATGAAGTGTCTTCATGGTTTAGGGTTTAGGGTTTAAGGAAAGTTGGTGTAGCCCTATGGTAGATCACGCTTAAGCTATGTAAGCAATTCATTGTTAGCACGAGGATGCCCAAGAAATTGTTGAGGGGACATAGGGGCCTTTTTCGAAAACATAGTCTGGTCTGCAAAAGATTCCTGGTGAGAACCGAGTATTGACGATAGCTTATGCCTCTAAACCCTAGACCTTTGCTTAGGCCACTGGGAAGCTCGCGCGCCCGGCTTCTGGCCGTGTCTTGACTCGTTCACGGCACCACATTCACGCATTGGTTTGGTGTCAAGATTGCCCATTGCTTGGCAATTTTGTATTCATGAACTTCAGAGCATGCGGAGGGCTTCTGCAGGGTTACTCTACTTTGGGTTGACATATATCCGAAGGCATGTGGCGTAGCCTAGGCTGAGTTTTGGTCTGACTTGTCAAACAAACTCAAACCCAGAACAGTACGTAGAGCCCCATACGAGTCAGCCCTAAACGCCTCTTCATGAGATCCGGTGGGTACCTGGCCCAAGAAACTTTTGCTTTGCATATGCTTCACATCCTGGAGCCCACAACTTATTTCCTAAACCCAAATCCTACACCTCTTACTCAACATCCTGAACACTACAGCTCAAAACCTACACCGTGAAGCCTATAGACATCAACCCTGCCACCCTACACCCCAGACCCTACCCCGCGCAAGACGTGCAGCCTTAAACCCTAAACCCTAAACCCTAAATAGAAGTTTCCATTTTCTTTTCCATTACCATAATAATACTCAGTGTTTCCATTCTCTTTTCCATTATCCCTATATACCCCACACTCCTGCACCTAAACCCCAGACCCTAAACCCCTATGTAACCCCCAATATCTACCGCACACTCCTGCGCCCCAAGAAATCCATCGGGGCGTTCGTGCTGCAGCGCCCGCTTCCTGGTGCATCGACGGCCAAGGAAGATGCTGGTCAGTCAAAAAGTGCAAAGGTTTAGAGGGTTTAGGGTTAAAGCTTTAAGGTTTCAGGTTTAGGGTTTGTAGGATATAGAGTTTTTAGGGTTTAGGTAGCAGGGAATAGGGATTACGCCTACCCGTAAGCCCAGTTACCTATAGTTTTAAGGGTTATACCTACTAGTTGGGGGGTAGTTACTACTAAGCTGTAGGTAATTGGGGTTACAGGAAGGTTTAATGTAGACCCATGATTAATAAACCACTTGCTTCTAAGGGCCGTAATATTAGGATCCCTATTATAATCTCAACTAAGGGGAGGGGGTTTTGTAATCTGGGGTCTGGGTTAGGATTGGGGGTTTAGGTTTCGGGTTATGGGGTGTCAGCTTCCGGATATGAATCAAATTTAGGCTTCAGAATGGTTTTAATGGACCCAAGACTATATTTACATACTTTGGGTTCAGGCAACACCCTTGACCGAAAGCCTTACATCTCAATCGCAACATGGTTACACAGCCTGAACCCCAACCCCCCAAAATCTTCCCCGGACCGCCTGAGACCCTACACCCAGAAGCTAAAGACCCCAAAGCCCAACCCCTGAACATCTTCGCCCGAAGTTTAAACCCTTAATCCTAAAACATAAGCTTCAAACCTTCAATCCTAAACCCTAAACCCTTAGCTCTCATCCCGAAAGCCCAACTCTTAAGTCTTAAAACTTAAATCCTGAACCCAAAACTCAGATTTAGGACCTGCCAAGACTGAAAGATCGCTTCCTTCGGCTCACTGCGGGATGCAACCGCGGCTTCACGGCGCTGCAACCAGGACCTGGGCGCAAGAGTAAGGCATTAGGGGTTTAGGTTGGGGTTTAGGGTTTTGGAGATATAGATATATAGTCCCCCCCAAGTAGATAGCCATATTCTATCTACTTAAGGGGGACTATAAGTATCTACGTAAGGGTCCTCAGCTTTGGTGTTGTGAATTTTGGGGATTGGGGTTACCAGAATCCAATTTTTATGGCTGGTTTGGCGGGCCAGAGCCCAGAACTCAGAGGTAAAAAGGGGCTCGCGGTTGCAGGCTGTCAGGGTTTAGGGGTTAAGGTTTGAGGGCTTAGGGTTCAGGGTTTAGAGCTTAGAAAGTTTGGGGGTTTAGGGGGGTCAGGTCTTGCAGGGTGTTGTGGACGCAGGGCTTTGCAGTAATTCTCCAGGTGCCATTATGAGGCTGAAGAGTGAGCTAGCTAGCCCTTAATGCAGAGGGTTTTAGTTAGAGGGTTTATATGGTGCGTGTATATCTATATCGGCTTTATTTGTTTCGGGTTTAGGGCTCAGGGCCCGAGAAAGCGTTAGGGCCCCTGAAAGCGAGAGTCCAAGAAACAATTGGGCCTTACCATCTTAGCCCTAAACTTTGGGGGTGTTAGGGTATCCCCTAAACCCTAAACCTTAACTAAAGTACCTATTGCAATCGCAGCAGGGCGGGTTTCAAGACCAACCTTACCTTCTCAGCCGTCTAAACCCTAATCCTTCAGCTGAATCCCCAAAACCTGTTTTGCAAAAATCCTAGGGCCTCAGCCCTTGGTGGGTTAGGACCTTCAACCTTTTTGTGGGAAATCTCAACTGGTAGTTTTCAGAATACCTCATCCTTACAAGGCTGCTAGGGACCCCATAAGCCATTATCCGTGGCAATCCCCGCATAGTCCCAAGGTTACTACGGGTCCTTTTTGTTGAGAAAGCCTTCCGCACACAGCCCTAAATCTTGTCTATCTCCCATGCATAGATCCCTCATGTAACCCTTGTAGAACTCGTATAAAGACCCCCCGGCATGAAGGACAGCGAGCAGAGATAATGGCCTGCGTCGAGGAATTGGAGGCGTTGAAGCCAAATTTTTGGCAGGGCGAGTCTGCTGAGGAGACGCACCTATGAGCCCTAAACCTGATGCCATGTACCTTTATCCCAAGGGTTTAGGGTGTAGGGTTTAGGGCAAACCATAAACCCTAACCCCCAAAGAGCCTAAGAGTCTAAGAGGGCCACCTACCTTGAGCATTAAAGCTACCTGTAACCCTAATTACCTACAATTTAGTGTCTAGTACCCTTACTAGCTCTAGGGTAGACCCCTTAAAACTGCAAGTAAAAACCACTATGTAATCCCAGTTTCCATGTCAGTTTGGATGTTTTTTCCATCTGATTTTCCACGATAACCTCTAAAACTGTGTGTACTTGAGGTTACAGGTAGGCCCTGAACCCTAAATCCTGAAATCATACGAGTCATAGTCTAAACTCTATAGGGGACTACTATAGGGGTTATTAAGGGGGATACTAGGACTTTAGACTATAGCTCATATAGGGTTACAGGCTACAGGGACCCCACAAGCCCTAGGAGAAGCTTATTGCCAAGCTTGCGGGCAAGTGGCGCCTGACCCTGGGCTTGGCTTAGGGTTTAGGATTTAGGGTTTAGGGTTTAGGGTTTAGGGTTTAGGATTTGGGGTTTAGGGTTTAGGGGTTTAGGGTTTAGGGTTTAAGGTTTAGGGTTTAGGATGTGGGATAAGGGTTTTAGGGTTACGGGAAAGGTTCTAGGAAGTAATGCAGACGTCTGACACTTTTAAATCAGTTTGCGCGCAGTCCGGAAATCTTCGTAAGTCAGATCATACTATGTCCGAAATCCTTGTTGTTAATTGCCCAGGTCATTGCATCAGTTTTTGGGTGGCACTGTACGTATGTGTGTGTGTTTTTCTCCTGGGGGCCTTGTTTCGAGTTGACAGCATGAAGGTTTAGGGTGTAGGGGTCCCCCTTGCATAGATAGAACATGGAAATCCGCGAAACCATCATCACCTTGTATAGCCCCTATTTAAGGGGACTATAGGCTTTGGGGATGTGAATTCTGGCATGTTATTGGATTGCAATATACTGCTGACTCCTATAGCAGGCAGGTTTCAGGGTTTAGGGTTTAGGGTCTAGGGTTCCCCTCAACCTTCAAAATAAACTCAATATGAGCCATAGTCTAAACTCCTTAATGGGGGTTATATAGGGGATTATATAAGAGACTGCTATAGGGGTTAGAGTAATAGTCGTAAGTCATACTTGTAATGATAGTAATAGTAATAACAAGGACTCTCAAGACTTGCGGGCTCAGACAGAACAGTCTTTTGAAGGAAGTGGTTAGGGATCCCCCGCGGACATGTTCAGGATTTTGCACTTTCTTTCCCCACATGAGCTACTGGGGTTATATACGGGATTATTTAGGGTTATATGGGGATATATTGGGCTTTTGGTTTAGGATCTAGACTCCTTAAAGGGGGGTCACATAGGGGACTGTTACAGGGGTTATTACGGGGAATACTAGGAGTTTAGACTATGGCTCATATTAGGGACCCCTAGTATAATCCCCAATAAAAGGGAGGTGGTTTATTAATTAGGGGTCTACAGTAGGCCTTCTCCTACTTGCTTTTACCCCGTTAAAGACTGGGGCGGTACTAGTGTAATCTCTCACGAAACCGGCCCAGGATTTGGGCAACCTCCCCAGATGTTCTTCTCCTCACGTCGCTGCCTTTGACCGACTGTGGCGAGATACGGCAGGACACCAACTGCGTAGAGTTGGGTTACTTGCTGTGGAAGCCTGTAACCCAAAGGGTCCATGTAGGTATCGGTATATGGCAGGGCCCAAAGGTTTCCCATACACCTACTTTACGGCCCAAGTATGTACCATATAGCTACAGGGACCATTTGGGTTGGGAGCAAGGCAGACTCCTAAACCGCAAGCCCCAAAACCCTAAACCCTAAATCCCAAGACACAAAACCCTGAGACACGGAACCTTGACCACGGGGTAGATCATCCCAGATTGTCCTCCCAAAGCTTGCGTTTGGGTCTTCTTGTCACGAACTCAGACTACGTCGCATTCCCGGGGCCACGTTTCTGAGGATACAATACCGAAAGGTCCATGTAGGTGTAGTATATACCTAGGCCCCAAATTGGGCCCCAAGTACAGGTTATACATATATGTATAGATGTATACCTACATGGACCCTTTGCGATTTTTGCGTAAGGAGATGGACGTTGATTTGCGCGAACTCTGGTTTTACTCTTGTGAACCGCGGATATAGCAGCCGAACCCTTGATGTGATATCTTCTTTCCCCTGCGGAGGTCGATAAGAATTCATTCTTGAGGGCCAGCCCCTAAACCCCCAAACCCTAAACCCTGAATTCAAAGCAACGCCAACCTTTCACATATCAACTTGCGCAACTTGATTTTCACAATTACAAAGTCCCTGACTTTCAGCACTGGGGAAGCCATGCAATGTATCTGTATATATGTATACCTGTATATCTCCGCCTATATACTGCGTTTACACAGCTAGTTGCCCCATTACCTTACACATCCCAAGCTGGCAGGACATCAGCAGAGCTGGACCTGAGGATTTTGAGGGCACCCTTAGCATCACGCCGCCTTGTGGCATTAGTCTTAGTCACTGTTTGCAGTTCCCGAAAATTCTATTCTCAGTTTTGGCTCAATATGTTTAGGGGGTTAAAAGATTAATTTTGAACCCAGATGATTAGTTAGCCCAGGTTTCTACATTCTCCTTGGTCAGCACTAGTCTCGTTCCCCCTAAGATTAAGCATCTTCCTGCCCTTGCTATTAGATATTCCTTTTCGGTGGGGAAGTGTTTGACATACTTGAGGGGCAGGGGGACTTAGTCAATGCGCCTCTAGTAGCCCCAGTTTGATCCTAAATCCTACAACTTAAGCCCTGAACCCTGAACCACAACTTCTAATCCTAAAGCCTACACCCTACAACTTAAATCCTAAACCCTAACTGCAAATTCTAAAGCCACGCCCTAAACCCTCAAACCTTGCAACCAAAACTCTCAAATCTTAGCTGAGGAACTCTGTCGAGCTGTCCCCCAAGGGAATTGGCGTGCTTGGAGTGGTTCTTCCTGAGCTCGGGCTGATCTTTTACATCTGCTACGGGTAGGGTTCAGGCTTTGGGGTTTAGGGGGTAGGGTTCAGAGTTTAGGGTTCAGGGTTTAAGTAAGGTTTAGGTTTCAGGGTTTAGGGTTTGCGGTGGAAAAGTTATGGTGCAGGGTTTAGGGTTCGGGGTTTAGGGTTTCGGGTGTGTCTACCTGTTTACATATAGCTATACACATAGGGAATATGGTATATAGTTATAGGGGTACATATGTACAAGGGTCAATAGTGGCATGTAAGCACATTGGGGATGGCACGTTAGACCGTAATTTTGAAGTCCCGGCTGGTGCTAGCGACGCAGCTCTTTGAATCAGGTTAGGTTTTGGAGCTTTTGGTTTAGCTACCCCAGTAAGCCCTAAACCGTAAGCCCTAAACCCTAAGCTCTGAACCCTAAGCCCTGAAACCTAAACCTTAAGCCCTAAACCCTAAACCTAAGGCCTTGGCGGACTGAGGTCTCACAGCTCTAAATGTTTTTTTTGGTGGCTATGACCTCTTCATGCCCAAACCGTGTTTATCCTTATCTATATACATATACACACATATATATGTACCATATGTATGTATGTCCATATCCCTACATAAGCTCTGTACACGCATATACATATAGGTATCCCTATATAGCCCTCTATATTCCATATCGCCTGGAACCCCTGGTCTTCGGCAAAGATGCCTCTACGAACTACTCGTTGGGTTGGCGTTTGTCATCCCACAGTCGCTTTCAGGGTCCCCCCCACTAAGCCCTAGGGTTTAGGGTTTAGGGTTTAGGGCCCCAGTAAAGGGGTCCGAAGTTAGTTTTCAGTCCCCCCTTAAGTAGATAGAAAATGGCTTTGGGTATATTATAATAAGATCCCAATATACGCCATGTTCTATCTACTTAAGGGGGACTATAGGGTTTAGGGCATCTGGAAGTTCCTCAAGATATCATTGTGTAATCCTTGCGGTGGACGTCCCGTTGCTTCCCTGTATTCCCCATATTTGCCTCCCCTATGATCCCTCAAGGCCCCAGAAGCCCCCCCCGGCCCAAACCGTATACGTCCTATATAGGTGGTTGTCAAAATTATGGTCCCTTTTTGGGTGCCTATTATAATACGGCACCTAATATTTGGGGTACCCAAAAAGGGAGCACAATTTTGACAACCACCCCCTATACCTCCATCAAATTCCTTCAACGGCCTCCCAACTCAGCATGACTTTCACAGCAAAGGATCTCGCAAGGGCCGTGACAGTCCTCACAAAGGCGCGCTTTCGGGCCGAAAGCCTCGCTGCTTCAAGTCTGGAGATTAGGGTTAAGAGACTAGGGTTTAGGGACTGGGGTTTGTCGTTTGGGGTTCAAGGCTTGGGGTCTAGAGATCAGGGTTTAGTGGTTTTGGTTTAGATTTGGGATCGGAGTTAAGTGGCTTTTGCTTTGGGACTTGGACTTAAGGAATAGGCGTTACTGTTGACAGTAGAAATCCTGTATGACTTTATAATATACTATAGTACCATTTCCCCAATACATAAGATACATAGAGCCCTTGTTGGGGTGTTACCCTGGCCCCGAAGACCCTGAAACACTAGGACCCTGAACCTTAAGGCTTAAACCCCCCCAACCCCTAAAACCCTAAAATCCCTAAATCTGAAGCCCTAAACCCTTAGCCCCTAGACTCCGATACCTACAGCCCTAAACCCTAAACCTCTAATCCCCAAGCCAACCCTAGTAGAGTCCGGGTTCGGGGCACAGCTGCCCAGCAGGTGGAGGCCAGCGGCAGACTCATGCGGGATGACAGTATACAGCCCCTTGGCTGATCCTTTAGGGATTTTAGGGTTTGGGTTTTTTTTGGTTTAGGGTTTTGGGGCCTTTCTGGGGCTTGGGTAGGGTTTGGGGTTTTGCTTTAGGGCTTTTAGGATTTTAGGTTTAGGGTTTAGGGTTAGGCTTCAGGATTTGGGATTTCGGGTTTTGAGATATCCAAGATCTAACAGGGGTATGTTACATATGGGCCTTTTTCAGGATATATAGAGGGCTGTGGCCTCAATAACTGAGATCAAACGGAAACACGCAAATTGCCAAGGGTTGATGGGGTGTGGGGTTAAGAGTTTGGCTTTGCTTTCTCAAAGGTGTTACCCCTACACGGGGGGTAGAACAATTGTATACAGTAAGGGTGTGTAGTGTTGCAACCCTAAACTCTAAACCCTGAGCCCTAAACCCTGAACCCTGAACCTTAAACCCTAAACCCTAAACCCTAAGCCCTGAACCCTAAACCCTAAACAGGGACAAGCATGGTTCGGCCTAAGCTCTTCATAATTCTCCTATACCCTCAGTTCTGCCAGGGTTAGGGTATCCCCACTTGGTGAGGCCGTACTACCTCTAACCTAGTTTTAGGGTTTAGGATTCAGGGTTTGGTGGTAAATGGTGGGTACTCTCTCTCTCACTCTCTATATGTATATACACACATAAACTGTCTAGTTTCAATTCAAGATGCTCATCCCTCCCACTATCTCTTTTTCATCAAACCCTAAACCTTGAAATCCACAAGGTTAGGGGCTTTGCGCCGTACCAACAAAAAACTCCTGTTGAATGATGCCAGCTCAGGATTCAATTCAAAAGCGCTTGCCTGGAGCCCGCCATCCAGACTGAGGGACTGCCCTCGCTGCCACTGCTCTTGCCCTCAGTTGCCTTGACACTCGAAACAATTTAGAATTCAGGGTGTCAGGCGGTGGGGTTTAGGGCTTATGGAGCTGTTAAGGAACTTAAGTTACTAGAATGAGGAAACTCCACTATCGACTACATACCCATATTACATGCAGCTCTTTGTTGAAGGTTGTGGTTTGAAGGGTCAGGGCCTGAGGGTTTACTTCCTGGTGCCGAAGGGGGAGTGGGAGAGGGACCCAGGGAACTGCTCCCCTTTCTGCTTTTTAGGGTTTGGGGTTTAGGGTTTGGGGTTTAGGCCTTTTAGGGCTTCCAGGGTTCGGGGTTTAGGCTTTAGGCTCAGTTTAGAGATGAGAGTTCAGGAACGAAGGACCTTAATCCTCAAACGGATTGTTTGTGGGAGTTGATATTTGACTTTAGAGTGCGCCTTTGTGTTAGGGATATTAGTAGGGTTTAGGGATTACACCAGTAATGAATCATCAAATGGAACAGAACATGAACACTTCAATGGGAACTGGGATACTACAGGGGTTTCTGTGGTTACTGTGGTTTGGGTGCTCCAGATCTAGACCCTCAACGCTAATCCAGATCCTTTTAAGAGGTTGTTTATACTGCTACAGACAGGTTCCTTTACTTCTCTCTAGGGGAAGCAGGAGCGAGGTTCGGTTGGGTTGAGATGAACTGGGGTTTGGGGTGGGGGGGGGTTGGTGTATACGTATGAGTATATAGCATGAATGAATATAAACCCGCATGGGTTCAAGTGTACAGCTATATACATAATCAGTAGAAAAGAATTAAATCTATCTGTCTATTTATATACACATTTATAGGTTTAGGGTTTATAGCGTGTGGCGCATCACTCTGAATTGCAGCCGTGTTGACGAGGCGGACCTGAACCTCCTTCAACGGAGCGTAGCAATGAGGATGACATTTTAGTCACTTGTTGCATGGTTAAAGTCAGCATCCTCCTCTTCTCCATGGTCGCCCTGAGCCCTAAACCCAAATCCTATGGCAAAGGGAGGCACAAACACAGGGCACACATCCATGTTGCGAAACGATTACTTGGAGGGTCGGGAGGACTGAGTAAGTACCCCTTTAACCCATATAGTAACCCTAATTATCCTCAGTATTAACCTACTCACTAAGTTCTCCTGACCCTAAACCCTAAACCCTGACCTACTCCCCTGACATTCCAAGTACAGCACGTCCTTGCGTTCAAACTCTTTAACCTTGAGCCCCAAGTCGTAGTGTCCACCCTGCCAGATCCTAATGAACACGTGGGAAGAGCATCCCAAAACCCCAACCGTAAACTCGTAGCCATGTCCCGGATCCTACGTGTACCTGTAGAAACCCTATTGAACTATAGCAGTTTCCATTTTCTTTCCGTTATCCCCATAACACCTCAATATACCCCATAACGCCTGTATGACCTGTATATAACCACTATATAACTTATATAACTCTACCTCCTGGTCAGGACATCCGGGGAGTCGTCCAGCATTCGTTTGCTCACAACCTTCGTGGACAATGAGCTCCGCATTGCAAGATCACCTCTTGGTGATGTGTTCGTACTTTCGAGAACGGTTTGAGGCTTACAAGCTCATGTTTGTTCATTGGTGTAGGTATATGCAAAATGAACACATGCCATGTGTGTGTTATGGAATATTATATATATATATGTATACATAGTCTCTTCTCACTCCGAGTCTGTATGTAATTGCAAGCCTTTTTCTGGGCCAAAGAACTCAGCAAGTAGCAAGAGCGCTCGCCCCAGCCAGTCCAAAAAGCGACGCCGTGCTGTGCTTTCGAGCAGACCCCTGGCAGGATTCTAGTGGCCAATGTTCAGAGTGTAGAGATGCGTTTGGAATCTTGGACTGTATCTTGGGATTTTAGTGATTCTCAGTGTTTCGGTTTAGATGTTAAGGGTTATGGGGCGGCTGCTGTCTGGTTGGTGGATGAGCTTCTGGATCATCTGGGTGTGGGCCACCGTGGCAGGCAAGTAGCCGTTTCCGAGCATCGGCCATTGTCTTAGCATAGATTCAGGGAAATTAGGCCCCCTCAGGAGAGTGATAGCAAACATGTAGCAATAGAACGGGATATGGACTTTCTAATTCTAGAATGGCCTCTACCGCCTTCGTGTCCTGCTTGGCAGACCTCTGTTCGTGCCCCGTACAATGCAACGAAACCTTATAACACTCTAAACCTTTTGTCAGTGAGGCACTAAACCCTTATATGACCCTAAACCCAAGACCCCCCAACCCCTAAACCCCTACAGGAGAGGCTGACCCATCTCCGGACAAGTGGCTGCTCCGCGCGCTGGCTTCGCAAAGAGGCCTGGAGACATGCTCGCTCCTCGACTGCCAGGTTCAACCAAAAGTAATCACAGTAATACGAATAATAGGATAGTAGCAGCAATAATGAAAAGATGTAAAGTCATAATGATAACAATCGTAAACGTAATACTGTAAGAGCAGTAAGAAAGATGAGAACAGTAGCAATAAAGAACAGCTGCGTCATATTAGCAGTTAGCAGCAGCAGGCAAAAAGTGCACCGTCGCTACTAAGAGCGCTGAGAATGATGCTTTTGATGAGTCGGTGTGTTCCAAGTTAAGTGTCCGTTGTTGATGTCCCAAGAGAATATAATGAAATTTCATTAGGCGCTCACTGAAGTGGCGATTTGTGAGGCTTTTGGATAATGCTGTGCTTCGAGGCATTGCTCCGCGCCAGGCTCTAGATCATGCAGTTCAGCATTTCCTGCCATACCGCAACCATGTATGACATAGTCTGAACTCCTTAAAGGGGGTTATATAGGGGATTATATAGGGGACTACTATAGGGGTTATTAAGGGGGATACTAGGAGTTAAGACTATAGCCCATGTATGTAATCCCTGCGAACATATGTTAGGGGATATCAAGCGGGATACCTGGAGTTTAGTCTAGAGCTCATCTGAGGCGCTTCAAAAAGCGGGCAATTCAGTTCGGCAGCCGTATTGCCAAGCAGTCCAACGTGCAGCATGCTGGCAGTCCGGATCTCAGAGGTCCTCAGAGGTCCACGATGTCTATGGTTTAGGATTAATGTTTAGGGTTAGGGTTTAGGGGGCATTTTCAGAAGATTGGGGTACTCACCGGTGGCTAGCAAGGGATAAGGGAACATTGTACCTTATGTAGGGGTTATATAAGGATAATGTATTCCCATATTCCCTACGAAGTGCTACCAAGCATAAGTAAGATTGGGATAAGGTGAGGAGAGAGCATCAAAGGACTTCTTTCGCAGCACCAGATGCCTCCTCACGGCCGGTTGCCAAAATTATGGTTCCTTTTGGGGTACCCAGAGTATTAGGTGCCGTTTTATAATAGGGATCCAAAAATGGATCATAATTTTGACAACCACCCTTATGTAGGTGGAGCTCTTCCGCTGAGATTCTCTCGCTCGCATGTTCTTGCCAGTATCACTGTGATTACTATTTTCTTTCTTATTTCTCCTAGATGAAGAGTTATGTAGGGATATGTGGAGAATCTATAGGGATGATGGAAAAGAAGATGGAAACTACTACTTAGGGTTTAGGGCTTGGGGATAGTATAGACAATCTCAACAGCTCCTGAGATACCCTCCCGGAAATTAACATGGAAACCCAAAAAGGGCCCTATAAAGATTACAGTCCTTTTAAAGGGGGCTATATCTAGTTTGGGGGAGTGTACCTGACAAGCAAGAGGCCTGAAGCCCAAGATCTGGAAACCGCAGACAATGAACCGGATGTTGCCTTGCCCGTACTCACTGAAAGTCAGATAACAAGGTCCACATGTGTCTATATATATATATATGTATGTATATATATATACACATACATAAAGGCCTTGTTATTACATGTGTTATAGACTGTTGCAGGGCGGAATATTTGAAGCCCTTATGATCCCCCTTGTTATAGGTTGAGGCGAGGGGCAGTAGCCAAACAATGAACCTAGACAAAGCACTGGCCCAGGCAACCGGCAAGTCCGCGGGGACATGGCGTACAGCGCGCTCTCGAGCGAAAAGCGCGCATACTTCTGTGTGAAGGCTAAGTTGTGCGAAGTAGTATTCAGTTCTAGGTTCCTTGGAACATTTGATGAGTGTGTGGGGTGTCATATGGGAGAGACCTTGAATTAAAACCATCGGTCCTATGGGCCCATTTTCTATTTCATGTGTCATGCCCTTTTCCTTTGATGCGCCGCTCTTGGGGCTCTCTTTGCCCAAGTCTTAAAATAGACCTTCCATAGCCCTTACATAGTTAGACCCATGCATCATATGCCCCTCTGGACTCGCAGACCATTTTTGCCGAAAGGATTAGCATAGAAGAGTACAAGGGGGTAGGGATAGAGCATACTCGAGGAATCTGTGAGCATGTTTGCGGGAATTCTGCAGTTCCTGAGGCTCCTATAGTACCTAGACCTTTACTCTAAACCCTAAATTCTGCAGTACCCAGACCCTTATGCCTTGCCCCTCTTTTGGGGGTACCCAAGTCTATGTCTAGCATCTTCTATATACAGACTAGGTACCCGAAAAAGGGGTAGGGTATAGGAATCTAGGTTGGGTCATCCCGCTTCCAGTGAGTGTCCTTAAAGGGAGTTCTATCAAAGGGCGATTAAAACTCCAATTGCCCAGTGTGGTAACTGTTACTGTAAGGCGGAATGACCCTAGGTCTAGGTAAGGCGTTCAAGTTGGGATCTTCATAGCTATCACACCCAAATCCCTACACGGCAAGCCGGCCCATAGAGGGACAGGGGGTGCTGGGGGGAGTCCTTTTTTGGGTGAGGTCGGCTTCGATACTCCAGCAGCAGCCTCATCAACAATTCCCAAAAGGGAGGAACCTCATCTTGCTGCTGCTTTAAGGAGTGAGGGTGTGGGTTTCTATCTAATCCCTGTAGCTATCCCCAGGGTGGATTAACGCAATCTGGCACCACCAGGATTCGCGAGCTACTACACGTATTCCCTTTAGGCTATAGAAGGTGGTGCAGGATGTCCTCCATCCACAGTACTCATCCCCATCTACATCAACATCCCTTATAATCACCCCGCAAGTTCCCCTCAAGCACTAGGACATCGTAAAATCAAACTTCGGGCATTCTGTAGCAAGCAAATTCCCTACATCAAGCCTCACCCGTAAACCCTAAGCCCTGAAGACCCCAAAGCATTCAGCCCCAAACTCAACAGCTGACATATTGTGCAAGCTTAGGCCTCCATGGGCTGTCGATCATAGGCCTGGGTGGCCCCCGATGGGCAGCCCCTTGGCTTGGCTTGACTTAATGGTGGTTAAGATTAAGAAATGAAAGCTACGTAATTATTGGAGATCATGCTACTGAAGGGATCCATTCCTCCGTTACCTACTAGCAACATACTGGTTGCAGCAAGTAATCTGGTACCCGACAAGCCTCTCTGCCCAAAATGGCTTTCGGGTTTAGGATCATGGGCTTATGCACAGGATCTCAGAGCAAGTTTAGGTGGTGGCTACTACCTTAAGCCTCAAAGCAGGTAAACTGTTGCACTAGTGCTTTTGGAGCTGCTTGTAAGGGTTTGGGGCTACTATTATACCTACCTTAGGGGCTTTAGGTACAACTTTCCAAGCTGGAACCTTGTGCTGTTAAGGGCTCTAGGTTCAAGATGTGGGGATGGGAGCGGGACTAGGGGATGGGAGGCCGGATATCAACGACTTTTTCAAGGGTGATAGGCTTCCAGGTCGATGGTTCAAGGGTCTTTCAGGCAAGTCGTGATCTTAGCTGTTGGACGATAGGGGCCGGGATATCCGCAAGTGTAGTTGCAAGTTGTGGGCGTTCACAATTCTACTAGGTAATCAGCAAGGATGAAGACCAACTTCCTGAAAGACATATTATGTGCATCAGTGGAGCTGAAGGTTGTATGTTCTCGAATTAGGAATCTGGGATCTTGAGCTTACCTGCAACAAAATACTGGAAGCCCAGCAGCTTCAGCCTGCTTGCACTGCTCCTTGCAGTCTGTGAAGCGGCAGGCAACAAGCTTGTTACCCTAAACCTTGGGTACTGCCCCCCCTCAGTAACAGTTGGATAATAATTAGAATATGGTTATATATAGCCCTTAATAGGACCCCTAATATAGACTGTTACTGGGTGGGGGCATTACCCAACCTAATCGCAAATCCACTCCAAGTGGCATCCCTAGCCCGCCCCGTCAGAGCCTACAGGGACAGTTAAACTGTGGTTCATGCTGACTCACGCCTTGGCCCCTTCAACCTTCTACTTCTCAAAAACTGAACCATATGGTGGACTCCATATGAGCTATAGTCTAAACTCCTTAAACGGGGTTATATGGGGGATTATATGGGGGACTACTATAGGGCTTGTTAAGGGGGATACTAGAAGTTTAGACTATGGCTCATATGGTAGTTCCCCAAAGTAGGGAGACCCCAATGTAGACCCCAAAATACTCTAATCCTTTTTGTGGGACCTCCAAAGAGGTGCCCCTAATTCTCGGAACCCCCCATATTCCACGTGCCCCTGAAACCCGAGGTCAGCTAAGAGGTCCGCCTAGCGGTTGGTCCGGACCTCAGCCAGAGAAGACTGCACAGCTTGCAAGAGAATTGAGAATACCCACGCTCAGCAAGACAAGTTGGGGACATGAGGGCTAATGGTTTAGCGTTAAGATTGAAGGAATGGGAGGTTGATGTTTTGGCTGTTCTGGCACCTTGCGCTTGGCAAACAGGGACTTTGTGGGGAGGTTTGCGCGAGTGCAGGGGTGAACAGGCGAGATAGCTAGTTGATAATAACTCCCCCCCCCCTGTTTGTCTGAAGACTGTTTAGTAGGGAGTCAACATAGGTCCTTTAAGGACACAGTGAATCTTGGACAGGGTTCAACCTTGCGATCGCTACCTAAACCCGCCTTGTGGAACCCACTTAACGCTCAACTAAAACCCCCAGCTCTAAACCCCAAACCATCAAGCCGCAGACCTTCACCCCCCTAGCCCCTAAACCCTCCTGAACCACCGTACGCCCTAAACCCTCAAAAACAAGATTCTAGATATCACATTAGTACCCTTCTTCCCTTTTTTACTTTGGGGTCTGCCGGTTAAAGCTGAACATTGCGAAAAAGCGTACCCTTATTACGGGGGAACCTAGAAACCCTCAACACCTAAACCTAAACCTTATTAGTCAGGGGTCACTGGGGAACCTGATCAGAGAAACCCGAAATCCTAAATCCTAAACCCTGAATCCTAGACCTTAAATCCTAAACCCCAAATCCTAAACCCTAAATCCTAAACCCTAAACCTTGAACCCTAAACCCTAAACCCTAACTGAGGATGGGCAACGCCCCATCGCCATGGCCGATGCATCCTGGGCCGCCTCCCGCAGGGTATCCTCCGTTTGGGGCTCAATTAGGGCTAAACCCTGAAGCCCAGGTACTCATATAGTAGGTCCTTGGGTTACAGATAGTATAAAACTATATAAGGACTTAAGGATAGAAACCCAATATATAGGTAACTGGGCTTCTAGGGTAATGTAGACCCTTAGGATCCTTTTTATAATCCCTATTAAGGGGAGGGGGTTTATTAATCAGGGCTCTGGCTTAGGGTATACTTAGGGTGTATGGTTTGGGGCTGAGGGTTTAGGGTTTAGGGCTCCGGGTTCGAGGTTTAGGGTTCAGGGCTTAGGGTTTGGGCTTAGGGTCTAAGGTTACAAGTCCCAATTAGGGCTTAATGTCGACCCGTGATTAATTCGGATCCCTACCGTCATCCCTATTAAGGGGAGGGGGTGTATTAAACAGGGGGCTGGCTTAGGGTGTATGGTTTGGGGTTTAGGGCTTAGGGTGCACTTAGGGTGTAGGGTTTGGGGTTTGGGGCTTAGGGTCTAGGGCTTAGGGTGTACTTAGGGCGTAGGGTTTAGGGCTTAGGGTTTAAGGTGTAGGGCTTAGGGTGTACGGTTTGGGGTTTGGGGCTTAGGGTTTAGGGTTTCGGGTTTGAGGTCTATAGGGCTCATGGTTTTTTGGGGCTAGGGTTTAGGGTTTAAGAAGGGTTTGAGGGTTTGGGGCCTGGCCTTACTTGGTTATCATAATTATAACTGGGGGAATCTGTATGAAGCGATTGGGTTTTCGGATACGTGTAAGTATTTTATGTATAAAGGAAGAGATTTAGGGAGGGAGGGAGATGGACTGAGCTGTCCCTGTAGCCCTTAGAAATGCAGTTTGGCTCCTGGCACTCTTCGCCTGCTTTGAAACTCAATTTGGTTTCAGTTTACCTTGAGTTCATACAAGGCCTAATACGCTACTTGGAACGCGTTTTTAGCGCTTGGGGCTGAGCAGAGGGATTCTGCCGAGTAGGTTGAGCCCAGTTTTGCAAGCCACTGCCGCACCATGAGACCCTTAAGATCTAGCACTTGCCACTGTTCGTCTTCAAGCTAGGCAGTAGAGTACACAGAAACGTCCCTAAGCCCTCATCGCAGCACGGAAGACACTCAAAGCCTGCATCCTCTGGCTCCTGCCCCATAACAGATAATCTTGACATGATCTTACTATGTCATTCCTATTCTTCTTGTTCTTCCTTTTATTGGTTGTATTATATTCGTCTTTAGGCGGGATCATGGTGATTATATTAGGGCCCCCTTTTATTCCCACTATACCACCTAAACCTTAAACCCTACCTGGACCCCCAAAGTATGCAAAATAATGGCCTTTATGGCGGTCATTATGAGTTAAGGCTATTCTTTGGCATACTTTTAGGGTTTAGGTAAGCCCAAACCCTGTCATTTTTCATCGTTCTACCGATTGCTTTTTGGAAGCTGAGGCCCAGGCCGCCCGAGACCTGGAGGGGTCCCTACGTAGCTGGGTGCGGGCCCAAGCAGTCGGGGTTATTCAAAATTAAAGTAATTGCCTAAAAAACGCCGAAAAGACAACTGTTTCTGAATATTTTGGGGGGCTTCAGGTAGAGCTTGCTGGAGTTGAGGGTTGATGAGGGTTAGTAGGGTGGAGTTCCAGATTCAGATTCAGGGGTTCAGGGTTCAGGGTTTGGAGTTCAGGGATGTTCAGCATCGTAGGGTTCGGGTGGAACAGGGATATGGCTTCAAGGCGAGTCTAGAGTCTAAAGGGGCTATCAGGATGACCTCTGGGTTTGGATGGATGTTGCAGGCCATGTGAGGGATGGGGAATCACATAAAACACGTGGGGAAGTTGGGAGAGAGAGCTTAATGTTTATCCGGGCTCAGGTTCTTTCAGGTTTCCAGTTGAGAATTTGTCGATGGGGGATGGCCTGACCCAGACCCTTCAATGGGATCTGAATATCAGATCCCCTACATAAATCCATAACAAGGTCATATAAACCTTGTAGCATAGAACCCTAGATGATTCCCAACATGATTCCAGGATATCCAATGTTTAGATCCTTTTTGGGTCTGGGGTTAGTGCTTCAGCGTAGGGTAGACAAATATCAGCGCCTTTCCTCGAGCAATTCTTACCGATGGTTAGTAGGAAGCAACGTAATACATTCCCTGTATACTATACGTACTTCCTTTTCTCCTACTAACCACCAGTACGAAAGGCAAGCACCTTTCCTGGAGCGATTGCGTTTTGGAACTGGACCACCTCCTTAGTTTCTTCTTGCCCTCAAGCCCCATCCCGAACCTGTGTTCTGCACTGAGCTTTGGGCTCAGCTCTACAAAAGTGAAACGCATGCGAGACTTTTCATGCCTTGCAATCATGACAGGCATTTCCTAAAGCCAACACCCAGCTGCGAAGGCCACCACCTTCGCAGCCGCCGCCACAGCCACGCAAAGGCAGCTAGGGGGGGTTGGGAACAGGAAGGGGCTCTTGAGTCGGGGTCTTAACCGTGTTTCGAAATTCAATGGCCTGACTGAGATGGCCACCGAAAGGCTGTCGTTTCTATATGCTTACATGTATATACACGCACATGTACATATGTATATATATGTAAAGAGCAGATTCTTTCTGGGTTGCAGACATGCTTGCTAAAAAGCGGGTGGCCTTTTCTTGGTGTCACCTCCTATGGTCTTCGATTGCAGGCCCTGACTTGGTAAGTTACCCAAATCATCCTTGCCCACTGGGATAAACTGGCCTACATCATTGGGTTGCTGTTAAGGAACTTAAAATGAAAGGCCATAGTATGGGTACCTTGTAAACAGTGGGTTTCCTCATTATGAAATTAACTTGGTTGAAATTTCTTAACAGCAACCCAGATAAGGACTCCACCACCCCTCCTTTGAGCGCCACATAATTGGACAGGCCACAGGCTCGAGCGGAATGAGAATGGCGGTGTGAGCATCGTCGTGATGCAGGCATCCATGGGTCTTGGACATGCACGCTGAGGAATGTTGGGTTTAGGTCTTGCAGGTTTGCATTGGTGGCCGACGCCTACAGGCTTCGTAGGAGTCGGGCTGTGATCATCAATTATCCCAACATTGGGGGCCGTAGGTGGTGCACGTCCGTAAAGGTGTAGCCGTTTCGGTTCCAAAGCATTTGTACCTGCACTGTTCCAACGCCACGGACTCCATGAAGTCGCGAGAACCATCATACGGCTCCTGCGCACTGATGTGGGCGCTGCTTGTTGCCTTGGCCGCTTGTGGAGGCAGCGGCGTGTCACTCTGCGGTTGGCGCGGTTTTTTCTTGCCAAGACTTCCGCCTCGAAAGTTGGCGAGGGATCTTGTTTGTCCACCGCCGGAGTGCAAAACTGCAAGGGCAGTGCGTGAACCGAGGCGGGGAGGTCAAAACCACCACAGGAGCCGCGGGCCTGATCCCAGGGTGCTGACATCAAAAATCTCACGGGCCGAATCTGCAGCTGCAATCCTCGACCTTCTGGCTGCGGAGATAAACAGTGAGATCTTCAACGACTTCCACATGTCCGCAGCCTTCTGCCGATTGGCTAAATTCAGCCAACAACGTCGGCTCAGCCAGGCAGATGCACGCAACCGAATTTGGTCCCAGTTGATGGCACGGCTACGCGGCATGCTCATGGAGGACGCCTTGAGTGCACGCGTTGCTGCAAATGTATTCTGGGCCAACGGCGAACTTTATGAAAAAGTGCGGGGAGGCGAAGCCACACTGCTTGCAGAGCTGGGAAAGTATGTCCAATCCAAATCCCATGCCATGAAGGTGCAGGAGCTATCAAACTGCTTGTTGGCTGGAGCGAAGCTAGGACGTGCTTTCCCCGAGGTACTTCCATTTCTGTCAGGCATTGCAGAATGCATACCTCAGTAGGTAGAGGACATGAAGCCTCAAGAAATGTCAAACAGCCTGTGGGCAGCGGCAACACTGCAAGATGCCGCACCGAATGTTCTGAAGGCCGTGCCGTCCATTGCAGCTCGCGTGTCTCGACGAGCAGGAGACATGGATCCTCAAGCGCTGTCCAACAGCCTTTGGGCCGCTGCGAGACTGCAAGAGGACGTACCGGAGATCTTGACGGCTGTGCCAGCTATTGCAGCCAATGTTCGGCACAAGGCCAATGCCATGATCCCTCAACATTTGGCAAACAGCTTGTGGGCCGTAGCCAAGTTGCAAGATTCATCACCGGATGTGATGAATGCTGTGCCGGCCATTGTAGCCCGAATACCTGACAAGGTAGGGGGCATGATCCCCCAGGCTTTGTCGAACATCTTCTGGGCAGCCGCAGCGTTGCAAGATGCAGCACCCAAGGTGCTAAAAGCCGTGCCAGCCACTGCATCTGGAATCTCTCGACGGGCAGGAGACATGGATCCTCAGGCGCTGTCCAATAGCCTTTGGGCAGCTGCGAGACTGCAAGATGACGTGCCGGAGGTGCTAACAGCCGTTCCGGCTGTGGCAGAGTGCATCCCTTCAAAGGTGGGAGACATGGTTCCGCAAGCACTCTCAAACAGCTTGTGGGCAACTGCAAAGTTGCAAGATGTGGCACCAGGAGTCCTTGTGGCATTGCGTGTCCTCGCCAAACACACGACCTTAAAGCTGGTGGACATGGACCTTCAGGGGTTGCGAATGTCTCTGTGGGCTGCTTCAGAGCTTGGAGAGGATGAGCTAGAAGAGCATATCAAGGAGGAGCTTTCCAAACGCAAGCAGTAGTTGGTCCGAGTGCGCGCGCAGCCTGTAGGAGGGATGCATCGCTAGTAGCATAGTTTCGAGCACCGTCGTGATATACCTCATCATTCACAGTCCACATGCAAACCTCTCTCCTACTCGGAACAACCTTTTTGAAGCTGATTTGTCTTCGGCCTAGTGCGGCCTTCGATGTTCTGTATGGCGCGCACCAACCCAGCACAGTGCCCGCCCCAGGAGCACGGCCAGGGTTCGAGTGAGCCACCATATAGATCATCAAGGAGACCGCCAGTTCCATGAGTGCATGCTATGAGGCGGAAAACAGAGTCATGCTTGGGTTGGCACTGATGTTTAATTATTGGGTTGGCACTGATGTTTAATTATTGGGTTGGCACTGATGTTTAATTATTTGTTTCGTCAGTTAACACACAATTGAACCAAATCCCACGCATTCAACCAGGCACGAGAACTATGAGATTTTTCTGGATCAGGCATGCTACCTGCAAGGTAAGGACCTCCAGCTCACAGGGAAGGCGGTTGTTTTGACACATCAGGTTGTGCATGTGCTTGTGTACACCTGCGGGCACGTGGTTCAAACATTGGCACGCCGGAGAATCTCCCCCCTTCTGTGCATGAGCCTCTGCAGCCCCATAATGATGATGATTAGCTGATACCCTGATGTATTAAATGGTTGTATATATATATATGTATAAGGAGAGAGAGAGAGAGAGAGATATATATATATATATATACATATACATATATCTCTTAATATTATGCTATGTGCCTTTTTAAGGTTTTAGTAGGAGGAAGAGATTACTGTTGTGGACAGTTGCCAGGTGCCCCCCAGCGTCAACAAGATGGACGTGCTAAACGAGTATTTCGGGCGATTCGGGCCAGGGCCTTGGAGCTTCGGGCTTTGAGACTGGAAGAGCTGTGGGGGGGGGGAGCTGGGGGAGCTGTGGGGGAAGAGGGGTTTAGGCTGAAGAGGTAAATAGTAAACAAGGGGTGGTGTATTGCATTCCTGGAACTTAACACTGAATGAACACTGACCTCTGAAGTAGCTATGCAATGCCCGTTGGGGTCCTGAAGAACTTGTACGGAAACTACCTACAGCGCCAAGTATCTTGGCAGCTGTCTTTCAAAACGCAGAGGCCCCAGCAGCAATCCCAAATGAAGAGACTCCATATTTCAGCAGCCCCAAGGGGACGCCCTGTCATTCTCAGAAACCTACGTATATACACCTAGGCTACATGGGATGTTAGAGGAGCGTGCGCGTGTGTGTGAGGCCGGTGTCATCTCTGCAGATCAATCAAATGCGGCACGAGGCCTTCTGGGGGATTCAGTCTTCTGGACTGCGGGCTTGGCTGTGAGGGAATCGACTTTATCATTCGAGTTGGATGACCACTCCGTGCTCCTGCGCAAGTGTCGCATGCTAGTATGATAAACGCCAGTTAAACATACAAGCAAATCCTGGACATGCCATTGTCCGCACATGTAGATTTCCTACATGACGGCTCCTTCCGTAGGTGCTGAGATCGTGGAGCTTTGCATTTCAAAAAGGAAGCCCATTTGGCAATTGAAGTGTATGACAGGCAATCGTGACCTTTAGCCGGATGGAAGACGCAGAGGAGGCTGGCAAAGTTGGGGCAACGCATGGCCCATGACAAGCAGAGTTATCTAGACATTTGTGGAGGTGCACGGCGTTTAGTTTAGACAAAATGCTCTGATACAGTTGGCTGGCCGCGTAAGTAAGGTTAAGTGGGGAAGCCGAGTAGCAGCTTGCACAGCCAAGTCCACAAATCCAATCCTCAAAGCTTTGCCACGTGCAAATTCACTGTCAACGCTGTGCTTAAAGGCGTGGGACAGCTTTTTGGATCAGCAATGCGAAGGAATTCAAGCTTCGACTGGCGCAAGGACAGTTCTGCAGAAACCTGAATACTTGAGCAATTAGTAGTAATGTCCTTTGTGTTGTAGTAGGTAGCTTTTTGTTGAATTATGTAGGCTCCGACAGTACACAAGACTTCAATGCAAATGCTCCGGGCAACCACCTCTCCAAGAAGCCCAGGGAAACCTACCCTCCCCCAAACTAACATGGAACTCCAGAAGGTGCCCGTTCAACGCTACTGCCCTATTTTTGGGGGCATGGGTGGGGGTGGGCAAACCCAATACAATCAACATCTAGTCCCATCCGTAATCCCTGTATAGCCATATCGAGTCCCCGGATAACGCGTACATGAGAAAGCCCTTGAAGGAAGGCTTCAGGGTTGGGCTTCTGTGGTTGCGGTCTAGGGTTCAGGGTTTGGGTTTAGGGCTTAGGGTTTAGGATGGTTTAGGGACTAGGGTTTCGGGGAGAGGTTGCATCGCGGGGTTGTTGTGCTTGAACATATGGTTTCCGGGTACTCACTGGAATTGGAAGTCGATGCAGTTGCAACACGCCTTCTCCTCCCAACTCAACCATCGATCTATATTTTGGGTTCCTGCCAACTACACTTCTATAAGTAACCCAAATGAAGCAACATGAACGTATTTGTTAATTTCATGGCCTGTTCCGACCAGAACCATTTCTTAAGCTTGTGGTCAACGTACTGAGGACCACAACAACAGTTCGGGATCACAACAGTGATTGCATGTAAGCCTAAACTTTGAACGGAGAACCGTCAGACCGGATTGTTACCAAGACCTACATTTTTTCTTGCTTTGACAAGGCCATGCGCTTTCCAGTGCTGAACGACCCTGGCATAGGCTCGTGCTGCCTGTGCGGTCGGTTGTTTCGACGCTTCATACTCAGGAGCTCTAAAGATCATCATGATGTAGGAAGGTGCTGTAATGTATTCATGGGTTTCAGGGTTCAGGGGTTATCCGGGATTATTACGGAGTTCACGAAAGTTTCATATATCTGGGTGAGCATATGCATCTATGATTTTAGCTTCTGCCAGCTGCACGTCTAGAGACTTCAATTCGGGGACAAGGGCTCCACCTAAGACACCAAGAGCTCGAAGATTTCGAGCCTCCCAACTGGAACAGTTCAGCTATGGTTTGGGGTATAGGGTCAAGGGTATTGAAGATTTAGTGTTTAGGGGATTGTTCAATTCGCGCACACGTACATTCAACAATCATGGTAGCTACAGCCTTCCAGAGTAACAGGACCTGGAACCTTGTTAGAGCCATCAGGTCCAGTGACATGGTGGTGCTCTCTTCACTCTCCACACCGCGCTCAAAAAGCGTCTGCTGAAGCACCACACCCCGAATCTAAAACCCGTACACTCTGTGTTCACAGGCCCGTCCTCAGCCCCTCCTACCTCACATGACAATGCACCCACAGCCCTCTATCCTAAAGCCCCAACCTTGAACCCCAAACCCATTTCCACTGCCAGTCTCGCGCAAGGCTTGAGACCGTGGCGCGGGAAGGTTTGTGGCTCAGAAGTGTAAGTTCAACCACCAGGTTACTGTTTCCTGTTAAGAAACTTGAAGTAACCAGCCATCCCCATAAAACCCAATTTTGAAGACATGTTACTACTTCCCCTTGAAAGCTTTCTGTGTGTGGTATTGTTCCCAAACTGGCCTGGAAGCAATTCGGGGATTTTCATATGTATTGTCGCCTTATTTGGCGTCCCTAGAATGAGAATCGTCTTATTTTGGGGTTCAAATTGGGAGAGCTCACATTTGGAGACCCCCACTTAGTGGATGGAGATTAGAGTGGTGCCTTGGCATGGCATAGCGTCTCACTTTTTACGACAACTGACTGCCCTCAATGCTCAACCCACCAATGGGGACAAGAGCTTTGCTTGTCTTTCAGGATATGCCGTGTGTCGGTTTGAAGCTCCAGCGTTTTTGTACGGCATGCTTGGACATAGTAGTTAACACTCTGTATAGACAGACGTTGAGCACCAGGGCAGGATAGCATGCAGTGCAGCGTTAAACTCCATCTGCTGTAAGCATAGCACCCGCCAGCACAACATTGAAAGATACGCCACAAACGTTGATCTTAATTGTGTAGGACTTTCGAAGAGGTTGTGCGGCTGGTCCGACCTGAAAATCTGATTCTAAACGCGTTTGTCGCAGACTTTTGGAATTTGACGGCCGCAACCCAGCACAAACCCCGCGGGGCCAAACACACCCTCAGCAAGAACGACCTTGGTTTGCATCGGGAGCTGGGTGACCGAGGGGGTTGGAATAGCGACCTACAAGAAAAACCATGGGTTGAACCTGAGCCCGCCAAAGTAGGTAAAGTAATGGCCTTCTGGGCTGTTGCTAGGGTTTGGGGCCATTTTTGTTTCCTATCTTGGAGGTTCAGGGAGTAGGTAAAGTAATGGCCTTCTGGGCTGTTGCTAGGGTTGAGGCCACTCTATTTTCCTACTTTGGGGAAGTTTCGGGGAAGTCTTGCTTGCATGGCCGCCCCCGATTTGCGAGTCTAACCCAGGCTGGCCAGCGAGCACCGGACGATGTGCCCGCTGAGGCTTGGGTTTTGCTACTTGTTCTAGGGGTCCAAATATACAAAACTCACCTACATTGGGCCCTCTAGTCTATGAACTCTATAGTAGTACTAGAACTTAGCCCCAATGATGGAGAATCAAATGGAAAAGATCATGGAAATGAAACGGAAACTGGGGATATGAAGGGGCCTGTATAGGGATCCAAGTGTACAAATATCACCTACACTGGGCCCTTCAGTCCATAGATATTACCTACATGGTGCCATTCGGAACTTGAGGGCTTTAGACACCCTGAATCCTAAACCCTAAACCGCAGGTTAGACGGATCAGGTAATGAGAAGAATTATGGTTGAGGAATTTGATTTTCAAAGGTTGAGAATGAGGGTCAAATGATATGTGTACCTGGGTTGTAAAAGCAGGGTCTGTCGTGGCTTGGAAATAGTCAGTAAGGTCATGGTCACGGATTGGCATCCGTTCACCGGCCTTGTAGCCATTCAAGGACACTTGCGCACTGTTCTTGCGCAGGTGGCTGTAGCTTAACAGAAAACATGCGAGAAATCATTGAGGAAACTGCGGAGAATAGCAGGGTCCGAGTGATGTCCCGAGCGACGTGTCCTTGTTTTAAAACTTCCATCAGCGAAAACAGCCACTCCCGCCTGAAAACATACTCTGGATGGCAGCCACATGAGCTATAGTCTAAACTCCTAGTATCCCCCGTACTAACCCCTATAGTAGTCCCCTTAAATAATGCTCTATAGAACCCTCCTTTGAGGGGTCTAGACAGTAGCTCATATTTTAGGGCCTAGGTACACCTGCAACCCTAAACCCTACACCCTAACGGCTGGCAGGTGTCTCCGACCATCGCAGCTCGGCCCCGACCAGCTGAAGACAATTGTGAAGTTCAAGCTGGTCTAAGCTAAGCCTTCCAAGGGTTTCACCGTTTCAGGATTTAGGATATAGGGTTTAGAGGGGTTTGAGGATTTCGGTTTTAGGGTTTAGGCTGCACATTCGCTGAACTAGTTTTCGCCAACTTGAGAATGAGGTAGTGAGTATAGGAGATATTGTAAACAGCTGGCACTCCCAAAGTGCAACGCTGTTCAACATCACGTGCCACTCATCCACATCTAGGATCCTTGCAAAAGTAGGCCCACATAATGCAGAGCCAGCTGCAATGCCCTCGTCCCCAGGATTCAACTTCGGGGTCTGTTCAATACAGAAAATTTACGGGTCCAAGTACTGAATTAGGTACCCTAAAGCCAAGTTATTCGGGCCCTGGACCCTTAGGGACCTGAAGAATCTTAGATGCAACACGCTCGCCGTTCCTGGACCGCCTTACCACGGAACATGCACATCAGAGGTGGGACGTCATTGTAGCCTTGATGGGCGTATACACGGGATACTGCATTGAGGAAGACGACATATCAAAGTCCTATCTTACATCCGCCTGACATTTCTGAGCTGAACCCTAAACCCTAAACCCTACTCAGTTTCAGACCGGGTCCGAAACTCCTGACTGAGGTAAATACTCCTGTGGTGCCCAGTTGCAGCCTCAGCTCCTGCATGCAAAAGGCATCTATGTCAGAGCTCAACCAGGTAGTGCTGACACTTTTCTGGTTTAGGGTTCAGGGTTTGAGAAAGAGTTGTTCCGCCAAATTGTATCCAGCTTCAACACCTGTGTATTAGTCAGGGTATAGGTGATACTGCGTTGCTGTTAAGGACCATCTAAAGTAAGCTACTGTAACAAGGAAGCCTTATTATTTGCTACATGCCCATATTATGATAGCTTAAGCCCTAACACCGAAACCCTATACCCTAAACCGCAAACCCAAATCCCTAAATCCTAAACTCTATATTAGGGTAACTGAACTTAAGTTCCTTATCAGAAACCCAGGATAGCGAAGTGGGCAAGCCAACTGTCGGAAGGTTTTCTTTCTTCAGGTCACAGGCTTTTGCTATTGTCTCAGGGTTTAGGGTTTAGGGATTAGGGTTTGGGAATCCAGGGGCCTGGATGCTTGGAGCCCACAATACGTGCACTTAGGGGAGCAAATCTCTCAAGCTATTCCGACTGAGTTTCTACGGGCGGGACTAGTATATCCCCGAGCCCTCACAGGTTCTTCCTGTCTGCATCCTCCGCATGATGGCAAATAGCCTAATTGGTACCCCTGCAATACATTTGAGATCTCCATATCCGACAGATCCCCAGCAGGCACCTGATTTCTAAACTTTAGCAACCACCCTGTGGGTCTCACGCCTGAACCCTAAACCCTAACTGCTCAGGTATACCCATTATAGCCAGCGGCAACATGACGCTGGAGTTGAAGCCTCAGCAGGATCGGGATGGCAGAAAGGACGGAAACACGCGAGGTGGAACGGATATTACCCTTTCAAAGCGTTGTATATGCATATGGTTTAAATGGGGTGTAGGCCTAGGCTTCAGCTGCGTTTGGAAGCTAAAGCTGCCGCTTTTTATCATAGATGCATGCTGCATGGATCCTGCAGCAAGGGTTATTTCGAATGTCGAGCAGAGATTCATATGCTCTTACTGGGCCCGCTGATGCTTCAGGAAGCACACGCTCGCGCAAGCGGATCTAAAGGGAAGCAACACTCCTTGGGCTTTGGGTTGTTTGTACGAGTATGGAAGCAACTTAAGAAACAAGTCTCTGACGCATGGCTCGTACCACATGCAGGAAGCCCCGCTGCAATGTCTCTAGGGTAGGAGTTTGAGTTTCACCCTTGATGAGTTGTGTGCGCAAATCTGTGGAGAGAGCTGTCTTAGGTATTCTAACTGCAGCGCTGACGAAGGATCAACAGTTCCGCAAGCTACTTCTACTATTCCCTACCTTGAGTCATTCCACCGTTGCAGTGACTGTCCTTGAAGGGGTTTTCTGAAGGGGCCATTATACCTCCTGGTATTTCCTGTGGTAACTGTCGCTGAATTATAAGTTAAGTTAATCCCTCACACACTGATGGTCTAATAGTGGTATACTAAGAATACGTAGAGGCCCTAATATAATTGCCATCATCTGGGTGGGGGGGCCCACGCCTTCTTTCTTCACAGTTCCTGATCCCGGTACAACGAAAGACAGAAGCCGTCAACCCGGCGCCTGAATACTGACCGAATCCCAATCTTTAGGGTTTAGAGTTTGGGGTTTAGGGTTTTGAGGTTTGGGTTGGGGCTTTAGGGTTTGGAACCCCCCCTAGGCCCGATTTTGCTATTATTATCCCTGCTAGCACTGCTATGATTATATTCTGATGGTTCTACTATTATTATCACTGGCACGGATGGCTGTTAGGAAGCCTAAACGAGGTCAATATGATTAGGGGACCGCGGTATTGACTATGTAACCGCATCATGCTAACTGTTTCAAATTCTTAGCAGCCTAGAATTTCCTAGAAAAACTATCTGACTCCCGGTGTCCAGTTCATGTTCCTTTTTCCTTTTGAGTCTCCATTCTGATAGCATCACCCTGAAGCCTGAATTCTCAACTATGTTGACTTACTCTCAGCTCCTCAATAGCAGCCCAGGATCCGCAACAGCCCGAAGCCCTTTGTCTCAGGTCCAGCCAGATTCTGGAAGCAAAAAGAAAACGCGAGGAGCTGCAGGCGAGGTGTTGGAGGGAGATAGCATGATAGGGCTGATTAGCGCCCCCCCTGAAAAGATTACGTGGGCCCCAGCAACCTCTAGTAGCATGTTTGGGTTTGGGGGGGCTTCTCAACAAGGGGTTGCCAGTATCAACCCTGTGTTTGTAGCGGGTCCGGGGGTCTGCAATTACCCGGCTCCTCGCACTAACATCTGTTTCCGAGCCCTCACACTAGCATAAGAAGCCCAAAAGAACCCTACAAAGGCGACTGTCTTTCAAAAGCAAACCATATCAGCTTCCATGTTTGTTTGAGTGAGGGTGCTTGGAGGGTCATGGGAACTGTTAAGTAAGTTAATAACTGTGACAACTAGGGATACTATATGGGTTATAGGCTTCTAGGGATTATTAACCTACTTACTAAGTCCCCCTGACCCTCCAAGTAGGTATGGTTTGGGGTTTATGGCTTGGGAAGAAGATTTGGCAGTTCAAGCTCTTAGCGAAAGGAAGGCGCAGCTGAAGTGATAATGTGAGGCTGGAGGACTTCAATGAACTATGCGAAAATGGTAGCTTCCCTAAATAAGTGGACCCCAATTTTGACCCCAAAATATTCTAGTCCTTATTATGGGGACCCCCAAAAAGGTACCCCTAATTTTGGGAAACCCTCATATTTTCAGATCAAAGCTGGCTGTCTGCAAGCTTCAGTTTGGATGTTTTCTCACCAGGGGAAAACTCACCACAGCAACATCGGCCAAGCCCTTCAGGTCACCCCCGTCCAGAGGTCTTCAAAACCTTTTACCCACATCCAGGTTGGATTTCGGGTTTGGGTTTCACTGGGTCATTGTTAAGTACAGCTATTCAATTTGCATACAGTGCTAAAATTAAATCCGGTAGAACTACACTTTCAATGCTATCCCGACATGGCACAATTTGGGGGTTTAGGGCAAGCTCCAGAGCCTTAAAGCCTCTGGAAAAGCCATGTTTCAACATGTTCCAGTATTTTGCATTTTCCGTTTTGAAGTTATGGCCTTAAACCCGAAATCCTAGGCCCAGTAAGTGCCTAGTCCCCTATCTCCCATACGCCTGGCCCAGGATCGCCGCAAGGCTTTACTGCCACTGCGGCCGCAAGTGGTACACTCACCTAAACTCACCTGGAAGGGCAAAAGGGGCTCTGTGAAGACTGCAGTTTGATAGGGAGACCACATTGTTTTTAGGCCTCTCTCTCTCTCTCCTCTCCCTCCGTCCCTCCTCCCCTCCCTCTCTCTATCTCTCTCCCTCTCTCGATCTATCTCTCTCTCTCTCTCTCTTTCTCTCTTTCTCTCTCTTCAGATTTAGGTATGTACTATAGGTATGGACATATACACGCATCTATATCCTAGTTGTAGATGCCAGGCCCTAGCTTGGCGAATATCTGGCTACCTGGCATTAAAGCCAAGTTTCCCAGAATACCAAGCCCCTGACCTCCCCCCAAACTCACTGGGGGGTAGTAGGGAATAAGGGAAAAATTTTGCGGGACTATATAGGGGTTATATCATATACGGTTTATATAGGAATTATGTAGGGAAATATATTCCATAGGGATTGTAATGTTGCATCCCGATTAGTGTGGGGGTTCTCAATTGTGCGAAGTTTCGCCGAAATTATTCAGCACCCCCTAGGTTCGTTTGGGGGTGCTCAATTGTGCGAAGCTGCGCGGCTAAAAATATTAATTCTGAGAATAATCCAACCCTTCCCATTCTATTTTAATTAAACCTGCGATCTAGGATCCAATCCCGCCTATTGAGTTTTAATTAAGACCTAGGATCCAGATTTGTTTGGGGGGGCGCCACCCCCCACACTAAGCAGTGCACCTTTTTTTGGGGGGGGAGGGGGGGGCGGCCTACACTAATCAGGACCTAACATTATAGGGAGTAGATTCCTTCATTCCCTACTAACCCCCAGGAAGCAAAATCCATTTAGGTCAAGCCTCACGGATCAGCTCAAGACTGTCCTTGCCAGGAGAGGGTCGCTACTCCTTTAACTCCTTTAGCTCAGAAGCGATGTTGTGGGCTTGTTTAAGCTTCGGGGTCGTGAGGTTTTGGGGCGTAAGGATGTGGTCTGAGATTTTGAGGTTTAGGGTTGCGGGTTCAGAGTTTTTAAGGCTCAGGATTCAAGGCTTCATTAGGGCTTGAGATCCCTAAACCCTAAGTCCGAAATCCGAAACCCTAAACCCTAAACCAGCCCTGAACCCTAACCCCAGGATTTTCCAGTTGGGGCTTTCAGAGTCACTATTTTGCCAAGTCTCCCAATTGTTGGTATTGGGGTTTAGGGCGTAGGGTTATAGAAGGATATATAGGGATATATGGGGTTTAGGGTTTGGGGTCCTACAGGTAGGGGTACGTTTAAAGGGGGAAATAGGGGTTATATGAGGGTATCTAAAGATCTATGATCCAGGATTGCTACCCACCCCTCCCCAAATTACGGTCCCTATTGTGGAGCTGTGGTACTGGCGGTTCTCCCCCTTAGCCACCCTGCAATCCCTGTTTTCCCCCCTCCCTTGTATGTTTCGGGGGTAGGGGTAAGCATAAATGATCCTTCATCATATCACGTTCTTCTTCTTCTTCTAATACAGTTACCCTGATTCTTCCAATGCTGTTGGCCAGAAGTTCGTTTGGAGCTTCCTGGGATGTAGTGCCAGCTTCGATAGAACCTAAGTAGAGCTTTTGCAGCAAGTATAAACTGGACAAAGTACCATGAGTATCCAAGGACAGTTACAAGGCCGGGACCCCGGGAGGCCCCTTCCCTCTGACTGTTGGTACTTTCGAGACGCGAAGACCACACCTTTGAATACATTATTATAGGGGTTACATGGGGATTATATTCCCTTAATTCCCTACTAACCCGCAGTAAGAAAACCAATAAGCAACAGCAACAGCAGGCGGTGAGCTCAAGCTTGAATCCTTAGGCCCCAAGCCCTGCAAGGTAATCTGCTACGTAGCTAGGTACCCCCAGTAGTACCTTTCTTCCCGTTGTATTTTGGGCACTCCTTACTTAGGAGAAAGGGTACCCGTATTATTCAGGGGTAATCACTGGGGAACCTAGGTAGGAAAAGCCTTAAGTTACGACCAGGTTGTAACCCATATTTCCATATAGCCTTGTCTTTGTAGACAAGCCTAGTGTTTCATAACATGCCTACCCCAAAGACCGTGGAGCGCAGGATCAGCGACCCGACCACCTCGGATCGAAATCGGGAGCAGTTACAGGTGGGGGCGACACTTCAGTTTTGGTTTGGGGCTTAGGGCTACTTGAAGGGTCAGGGGGGCTTAGTAAGCAGTTTGTATTTGGGATACCTGTGGCTCTTGTGTGGCTTGTAGGAGTCATTAAGTATACTTCCTAAGTCCCCCGGGCCCTCCAAATTCAGGATTTGGGAACCCCAATGTAGACCCCAATACACTATAGACCTTAAGATAGACCCTTAAAAAGCTACCCCTCATTTTGGGATTTGGGTTTAGGTTCAGGGTTCAGGGCTGACATTGGACCTAGGCAGGAAAGTTTACATCCTTTTCATTCCTGGCCCATCCTAAACCTTGAACCCTAAATAGGGTTTAGGGGTCGTGCGCTTCCTGACTGGCTACATGCTGCCAAAAAGGAGGTCCCGAAAAAGATGAAGCAGAAACTCGGGTTATATAGAGTGTTTGTAGAGAGTTGTGTCAAGGCATGAGGGGATTGGGGTCCCCTTAACCCCTGCAAGACGGATCCAAAACAGTCATGTTATAGACATGGAGTCCTCAGTAGAGGGGTTGGCAACCCAAATCCACGCCTTTAATTTGGTAGGTCCTTTTTTCAAATTCAGCGCTTTGTTGAGGGCTCCTCTGGTCCATATGAGACATTACGGTAGCTGAAAATTAGACCTGTCGTAGCTTAAGAGCAGTCACCCTAAACCCTAAATCCTAAACCCCAAGCCCTGAACTTACTGGTGCTTAAGGGAGAGTGGGGAGTGGATCAATACGTAATCCCCATGAATACCCCTATACGGCGGCAGGTTTGAACATAGTTTGTTAATTTTCACTACCCTTAATCCTCATATAATCCTTGGAAAGCCATAAAAATTTAATTTTTATAGGACCCCCCAAACCTACCCTAGTATAATTGTATAATGATACCTATACTTCCTCCCCTAAACCCTAAACCCTACAGTAGGCTGTGGTTTGACTGCACTTGAAACCATGGGATTTGTTTAAAGTACGACTTAGCATGCGCACTATAGTCTCCCTCCTTAAAGGCGGTTATATAGGGGATTATATAAGGGACTGGTATAGGGACTGGTATAGGGGTTACTGAGGGGGATACTAGGAGTTTGGACTACAGCTCATGTGAAATCGAGGTTCAAAAGCGGGGGTAGGCAATTCCGCGCTGCCAAGCTGTTTAGTCACATTTAAGGGTTGAGGGTTTAGGGGAGATTCTGCGACGCACTCAGCCCTAAACCCTAAATCCACCCATCCGGGAAAAAATTGTATCAGGCTCCTATGATGGCTTGCGGCCCTCTACATTTTTTCCTTTGGTGGGTATATAGATCTAGCAAGACGGTACTTAAGCGTAATAGCTAGCAATAGTGCTGGGATGTTCATTTGAGCTTCAACTCAATCTTCTGATGTCCCCGCTCTAGGAGGTAATAAGGACTAACCTAGGGGTTTAGGGTTTAGAGAAACTCCCAGATCATGTGTAAGTCCCAAGGCATGCGTAGCAATGGCCTGCATTCTTTCACGCGGGAGTGTCTCAAGATAATCCAGATAGAATAAATACCTCAGAGGGACTCCACAATCTCCCTGTGATCTCCATACATTCCTAAAGTCCCCAGAAGGCTCTCTGTTTCCCTAAACCCTGAACCCTAAACCCTAAGCCCCCCCCACGTGTCAGACCATTTTGGCGAACATCAAAGAGAAGATAAATGCGCTCACCCCGGCACCAAAGGAGCAGGACAGATGTGGGTTATGCAGGTGGTGTAGGACTTGGGGTTCAGGGTGTAGGGCTTGGGGTTCAGGGTGTAGGGTTTAGGGTTTAGGGTTATACCAAGGGCTGAAAGGTCTCTAGAAACCTTGTCGGATGCAGCCTTCTGATCTCTGAGCGTTATGCATGCTTTCCGCTTTCTCATGTGCCCTAAACCTTGAATCTTAATGGGGACCATACTTGTGCAGGTTGAAGAAGCATCCAAGATTGGCGGCAGTTCCACCGTAAAGTTCCCTTTTATGCTGTTTGAGGATCCTTTTTGCGCGGTACATTTATGATCTTCGTGTGTTTTCCATGGATTCGATGGCAGTCATAGAGCCGGACATGTTGCCAATTTGGGTGGGATTGGTCATCCTTGGACCTTTAAGAGTGTCTGCATGGTTGCGTGTAATGGAGTAGACCAATATCCTGAGCCCTCCAGATGCACAAGTATCCCTTGAGTGAGTACCCTAAACCCTAAACCCTAGTGAGTAGTATTTTTGGGGGGGATACTATGGTACCCATTAAAGAGTAAGATTATAGTCTCTTTTTGGGGTATAGTATTTTATACAAGGAATAACATCTCACTGGGTTTGACCACCAAAAAAACACTACTGTAGAACTCCAAAGGCTTCACCCCACAAATTCCATGATGGCTCTTTTGAGGAGTTGGCCAAGCGTCGGCTAATGCCTCCTGCACGGCCTATGGTGCCCTACCAGGAGCATGCTTGAGTTGTCTGTGGGTTTAAATTGGGTACTGCCCCCCCTCAGTAACAGTTGGATAATAATAATATGGTTATATATAGCCCTTAATAGGACCCCCAATATAGACTATTACTGGGTGGGGGCAGTACCCAAGGTTTAAAGGGTTCAAGGTTCAAGGACCTGTCGATTTGTCATTTGCGGTAAACGTGGTTCATCCTTGTTTCAGTTTTACAGCGTTCAAGTGGTAACTGTGGTTTGTTACGGAAGGGCGGCGGCTTGCCTGCGGTTGAGCTCTTCTGTGACAAGTGGGGAGTAGTTTGAATGGAGAGATGACATTACTCGAAATAGAGAATGACTGTATCCTCTTTCTAGGCATAGCGCTCTTTGGGAGACAGTACTTGATTAGCAGAAAAGATATAGTCTTGCTAGGTTCGGCCGCCGAAAAAATGAACGCTACTCAGCTGGGCTTGGGGGCTCTTGTGTCCCCAATTCCCCAAAAAACTCCCTAGAACTTAGGGGTCCTTAGAATCCCCCCTACACTCCCTAAACCCTATTAGGGTTTATGTAGGGTTTAGGGTTTAGGCTAAATACCCATATAGGCCGCATATAGTCCTTGAGATGGGCCATTTGATTTCACACGGCTGAGGGCGTTGGGTTCATTAAGCGGACGCTTCCCCAGGGATGCGACTCACCCAAAGCAAGTACAATTTCTGCATTTCAGGGGCCAAAATATGTGATTATGTGTACCTGGTCCTCAAAAGTAGGCAAAATGATGGCCCGGCACATATCTCCAATGGCCACACGCCTAGGTAATTACGGTTTAGGGATTTTGGGTTTAGGGTTTTGGGTCTAGGGTTTTGGGAGAAGTGCGCACTTTTCTCCCTCAACCTCGGCTTTAACGCCCACGCATCAGCTGTTTGTTTGCTTGCGTTGTTATTGGGGTTTAGGGTTTAGGGTTTGCTGTAGTACTTCACACTCCACGTGTATAGATGCACAGAAGCCTTCAACCCTATGCCCATATAGCCTAAGCCCTTTAACCTTTAAGACTCGATCCCTAAACCCTGAATCCCTATACCCTAAACCCCTGAACCCGGGACCTTCAAGCCCACGCTAAGACCTGATTCTATGGTGAGGCCCTGCCTCAAGCCATCGCTTAACCTCAGGCCATGAATTGGGGTAGGGTTTAGGTTGGGTACTGCCCCCACCCAGTAACAGTCTATATTATGGGTTCTATTAAGGGCTATATATAACCATATTACAATTATTATCCAACTGTTACTGGGGGGGGGGGCAGTACCCAAGGTTTAGGGTTGAGGGTTTAGGGGGCCTGAATAAGTACCGGTGATGGCATTTACGTGGAGGCTGGGTTTATGGAAGGGATTATGGGGAGAGTAACGTAGGAAGACCTGCATGCCATGTTGCAACCCCAAGCCCTGCCGCAGACGAAATTGGACAATCGTCCAAGACCAGCGACGCTTCTCTTGTCTAAGCTGCCCGCCGAGCTCTCAGATCTCTGCCGGAAAGGGAATCTTTAGATGTAATTTGTATTATGCACGTGAGGGCACTTAAGCTCAAAGCGGGAGGATGGGTTCCACACAGTACACTCTTCAAAACTAACATGGAAACCCATAGGGTCCCCTTTTAGAGGGACTGCAGTCTTTATAGGGCCCTTTGTGGGTTTGTTTCCGGGAGTGTAGGTTGCACATCCCATGCAAAACGTTCGAAAGGAGTTGGTGGCCGGGGATCCTCCGTGAGGGTTTGTCGCGCGATTATTCCCCTCCCCTCCCCCTAATATTTATATTGAAGCTCCCCATTCCCCCCCCCTCAATATTAAATACACCCAAGATATTCCAATATACCGCGTAATGGGAGTATTTGATATTAGAGGGGGGGTGGAGGGGATCAGCATTAGGGGGAGGGGATTGTTCAGACCTGTGTTGGTAGGGGTGGGGGATGTTTCCCGCATGCGTAGCAGAAGGCCTCTCATCGGGGTCTGACTCAGCGCAACGTCCCCAAGAATTCGTCAGCTTCCGGTGAAGGTGGTAAAGGAATTGCAAAAGCACAAGTATAGTCACAGTCTCGTACTGCCTCCTATGCTGGGCATCATGCGTGTCTCTGCGTGAGGTCGTCATCTCGCGCCTTGTGTCCTTTGTGCCCGCGTGACGTGTCCTTTTGCTGTGTCTTGGTCTTGTGTGTTCATGTTTGTGTCCTGATTTAAGTTCTCGGCCTGCTTGTCCAATGGCTTCGGCTTGGCGCTTGAAGCCTTGAGCTTACCACAGGGGCTTCAGCACAAATAGGTTCAGAATCACAAGTTGCAGCAGTGTCAGCGAACCACAGCGGTCAAATATCAACAAGGTCTAGAGTCACAGCTTCAGGCAAGCAAGGATCAGGATGTAGCCGCGAATTTCACCAGGCCTTCTCAGAACAACCCATTGGTTTAGGCTTTAGGGCCCTAAACCTTAAACCCTGAACCCTTGCCCTCCTGCACCTGACTCCGCCCCTGTACTTGAGATCCGCTACAGCATCTGAAGCAGGATGTCTCGGTTGAATGATTGTTGGTCCGTAGTGCTTTTGAGACCCTAAACCCGCAACAGCTGAACATCGAAATCTGCCAGCGAGTATTTTCTACTCTCAGATCTTGTGGTACTTGGGTTTAGAGGGTTTCGGAGAAATGCGCAGCACTGCTGACAGGCCGAGATGCAAGGTGTCGATGGAGAGGCGCAGAGTGCCATCTACATCATCTAGACTTACTGGGGTTAGTAGGGAATAGTTGAATACAGTATATATGGGTTCTATAGGAAGTATATTCCCCTATTCCCTACTGAGCACGAGTGAGGATCTAGAAATTATAGCCCAGTTATTCCTGTAAGTTACCCAATAGATATTCCCAGGGCTCTGGCTGCGGGTAAAATGAGGTTTAGGGCTTAGGGCAGGCCATCAAGCTCGCTGTCCCGTGTTTAGGGGTTTAGGGTTTAGGGCTTAGGGTTCAGGGTTTTTGGACCCCGCCCCCTTCTGAACCCATTACTACATTGGGGAAACTAGGGGATTATTAGGGGGTTCCATTTTTGTTGGATCCTTTAGGGGGTCTGGGTAGCTTAAGCCACCCTAGTTCTGATCACAGGGAAGACACAAGATCCACAAGTTGCGTTAAAACAAGCAGCGCATGACCTACCCGGCTGCAGTAGCTGTGGTAGAGAAGAACTGAGATCCTTTTAGGGCGGCGGATTCGGAGTATAGGCTGGTATCATATGAGCTATAGTCTAAACTAAACTCCTTTAAGGGGGTTTAATATAGGGGATTATATAGGGGACTACTATAGGGGTAAGTTATTAAGGGGGATACTAGGAGTTTAGACAGTAGCTCATATTGCAATATGGACCCTTCGTTACATTCCTCGGAGTGCAACCATTCCAAGATTAGATAGCAGCTTTTCAGGACGAGCACCAATACCAGAAAATCTTTATCGTTAATATTCCTGAAGAACTTTCTCAATTTCACGTGTGTTTGTCCTATCATGGATTGGATGATGTGTGCGCGTGTTACCCTTGACAGCTGGTTAATGGTACCTATACAATATCCGATTATCTCAAAAGCCCTAAGCTGAATCCCACACCCTGAAACCCAGAAATCGTGTACAGGCACAGTTGCGCGAAGCCTTAGGCGAGAGCGTTGACTGGACGCCGGGTGGCAAATGTGGTAGTTGCACTAGGGGGGGGTGCGCTTTTTAATTTTCGGTTCTGTGCGGAAAACATCCTACATACATCTTCATTCTCATAATGTTGGGCCCTCTTTAATG
>CAJNIZ010026446.1:185569-199358 GCA_905231905.1 Symbiodinium pilosum | reverse complement strand
GCCCATCCTGCATACTCTTTTTCCCTATGCTGGGGCCTCCTCACAAGCCCCGAGACCCGATTAGGTCGAAACTATATTCCTGGCGATGTATTCCCAAGGTTTCGCTTCAAAATGCTCCCAATCCAAGTGGTAGGCGGACGCCCCGAGCGGATTGTAGCCCCGAGGATCAACTATATGATCCCTATACATAATCCCTCTGGCCCTGTATAACCCACATATAATCCTTATATAATTCCAGACTTATGTCTGCTAAGTGCTGAGCGGTCCCAATCAAGCAGCCCATCCCTGAAAGTCCACCTGCCACAGCGTTTTTTGCGTGTGATGACTTCCTGGAGGCCCTTGAGCTTTTGGGGGTTTCCAAAATCAGGAATGTTCCCCTGGGGTCCGCATGATGCCGCATGATAAGGATGATCGCATTTTGGAGTATGTAGGGTGGCCGTATTGTTCCAACATATCTATGTACAGACGCAATCTTGCTACCCGGCCCTTCAACTTGTTGGTGCTCACACAAAATCTGACACCCAAAGCAACCCCAATGCCAAATCTGGATCCGAAAGCTTTGGTAACACATTTTGAAAACCTGAAACCAACATCTTGAACCCTGAATGCTGAAATCCATGTAGGCCCTGCAAACCGTATAAGCATCAGTAACTCGAACTCTGACCCTTGCTACGAAGCCCACAAACATCTATGACTCCAATCCTGAACACAAATGTAGAAATTTCCATGCAAATAGGGCCCGCCAACATAGGCCCCACAAATACAAAGGCCTCGCTTTAGGGTCTCCCACAAAAAGACCCGCCATGTTTTGGAAGCCACCAAATTGTTACCACCAGCTGCCGAAGGACGAAAACCGTTGCCATTGGAAGCTACCTCAGCGATTGAGTGCTTCAAATATTAAGGTTTAGCGTTCAGGGTTTAGGGTTTCCCAAATTAAGTGCCCCCTTGAAGGGGGATATTAGTGGTTACACGGGAGATATGAAAGTGTATATAGGGATATAGAAGCCAAAATACCTCTTGGGAGTGCAGAGTCCCTGCAAAAAGGTCGCATTATTGGTGTACCCCTGCTTCTGCATTTGAAAGTCTCACTTGAGTTGAAAGAGTTGATCCTAAACCCCAAACCCTGAAGCCTCAACCCAGGATGTGAACACGCCAGAGTTCAGGCTCCACCCCTGGGCTGCACCTGTTTGTGCCTTGGGAAGATCTGGGGTATGAGGAGACCGCGGCATTTCTCAAGATTACGGCTCCCCAAACGCTTTCCAAATGTGCTGTGGTCCTCGGAAGGAGAAGCTTGAAAGGGGTTTAGGGTTTAGGGGTTAGGGGTTTAGGGGTTTAGGGGGCCAACATTATTGACAAAACACAGAAAACTCTCCAGGGATTTCGATTTCGCATAGTGTCGCTAGCTTCATTTTTTGGTGAAGTGGTTGCTGCAGCACGTGTAAGTCACAGCAGTCAGGGCGCTCAGTGAGGACACACTGTGCGGTACAGCAAAGCAGGTTAAGCTCTTATTGGGGAGGGCTTCTGCCGTCCAAAAAGCCGATGATGGATGCGGACTTCTTCAGCAGGGACTGCACCTGAAAAGAAAGCCTGAAACTCCTATGCTGCCTCACGCCCACTGACCAAACAACACATACTGGGGGTTCCAAAACTTTCAAGTCCCAAGTTACTCCCTTCCCTCCAATACTGAAATCCCCCCAAATATCAAAACATAAATTCAGGGACCTATTGCGGAAGATTACTTTTGAAGGAAAAAGCGCGTTTTGTGTGTGTTTTTTTTACAAAAGGGCCACCTAATAACGAATATGGGGAGGGGGGGAATTGATAATATGATCTTGTTAATTGAAAAAATATCTGATGAATACTAGATTAATCAAATGCGCCATTGATGGAAAAATTAATTAAGTAGCTATTGAACTGACTACTATCTAGAGCAATTAAGGAATTGATTTACATAGTTCATGAATTATCCAGTTTCCACAGAGTTGAAAGGGCTTTGAAGAAGGCCCTATCTTATTCTTTCAATACATCCCCCCCTTAACATAACATGATTATTCCGTATCAGGGGCGGGGGGTGTCGTTTCATACTTGGGGGGAGCAATTACGCCTGATATTGATTCCAAGCAAAGGGACGTTGGACACACACATACATCATCGGGTCGCAAATCGTGAGATGCACCATCCCGGGAGCCACTTTGAAAAGTGAACCCTTCAGCAATCTTGTAGCTCAGCACATGACCGGCACATTCCTCACATCAAATTATTCAGTGGCCATCCCTTCAAAGCTAACCAGCCATGAACAGATGTGTGTTGACATATTACATCGCTTATCTGCAGACTCTCATGGCCCAAGCGCCTGTGTTCTACGGTGTCCCCGAGCCGGCGCTGAAGCCCTGACAGGGCTACCGGGGGACTTCCCATGCTTCTTCTGCTTCTTCTTGTGCTTCTTCCTACCACTGCCCCTCCTGAAACGCCTAATTAGTCCCGTTTCTCGTGCTGCCGTCATGATCCTGACCGTTAATGCTGCGGTAAGCCATGCTGCCCTGCTGCTCACGAGTTGAGTACCTTCCTTATCATCGCCCCTTCATTCTGCAAGACTTTCATCCTTCCATCCCCACAATGCTAGTAGTTCACAACGCCAACCTCAAGCCCTAAATAGTAGTAATAACAGTAATAGCCATAGTAATATTAATATGAATACTAATACTACCACCAATAGTTCTAGTACCGAACTCGGAATAGTACTACACCCTGCATAACCTCCCAAACCCGGGAGGACTGCCCAGCAGCTGCCTCGCCAGTCGGCTTCCCACAGCCAGGCCCGCACAGGAGAAAGAGAGTCTCTCCTGAGCTATCCCAGGGTATAGGGTTTAAGCTTTGGGGTTTAGGGTTTGGGGTTTAGGGTTTATAGGGTTCGGGTTTTAGGTTTTAGCGTTTGGGGTTTAGGGTTTACGGTAATTAACCCAGATCCCTGGGAGGATCTAAAACGTAGATCCCCCCTGAGGGTTCCCCTGAATCATCCAATAGTGGCATCGGGTATCAGGTAGGGGGTTCTACCTTTTTAGATCCTGCTAGAGGCCTGGGAAGGATCTCGAACTAAGTTACCATTGTGAGGAAACCACTTTACTCACGACGTCCGTATTCCGATGACTGAACTAAGGCTCCTCTAGAGCAACGCAGTATCTACCAGATGTACAGAAAGGGCTTAGTATACTGGGCATGAAGCCCACTAAGCGGCTAATAGGACTGACTACGAAGGAGAAGAAACAGCAAGCATGAGGATTCAAGGCACCCGAATGACGGGGCTGTAGATGTGAGGCTACATAATTACATGTATTAGGTATATTACAGATGACACGGACTTTCATAGCAACATGATCGAAGACCATGCCGAAAAACACAGAGCAAAACAATGACAAATGGACCGCAAGCGATACTTCTGAGAGCGTAAGCCATAAGCAGCCGTGGGCAACAATTACTGCTACAAATACTACTGTTACTACTACGTATTGCTACCCAGGCTAGATGCGTGCATCCGGCAGCTTTCAAACTAAGATGGCCTGTCACCTGCAGACCTCCAAAACATAAAACAGCCCTAACTTGATGTAGCTCCACAGCCGGACTCTGCCCTTTCTGATGGGACGCCCGGTGTTCTGGGCTCTGCAAAACGCAGCCCATTTCTCAAATGAGCATAATAAGATTCCACTAAGAGAGCCTCACGAACCAGCCGAGCATCGCTCCAAGATGTCCTTCCGGGCTTTGCTGTAGCGGGGGCGCTGCGCCTGTTGCAGACCCGTGGCATGTTGGGTGGAGGAATTCTTGGACAGCCTTCTCAGAGTTGAGGCAAGACCGCCTGCAGAACAGGGTATCTTGTGACTTAGGATTTCTACCTACTGGATGTTCGAGGGTGTCGAGTATAGAAGAAATTCCTACTTCCACAGTATTCTGAGTGCTTCAGGGTCAGGGAAGTCTTAAACTCAACACCTCCTCTTGAAAGTCCTTGCAACCACCCGGGCCAACTGGTAGACTTATTCGGGGGTCAAAGCGGCACCCCCTGAACCTCTTAGCATAAGCCAGCGCCCGTATATTGTAGGCTGAAAAAGAATTGAGGTTTCTCCGGATAGTCTGCTTTTCGAAGCTTGATTCCCGGAGTTCCAAAGCTTCAACTTTCCTCTCAACGATGACAAGCTTCTAGGCTGCACCCATCTCATCATAGCTGGGAGGCTATGTACACGACATACACACATACACACATACATACATGAATACATACATACATACATACATACATACATACGTACATACATGAGATCATACGTACATACATACATGCATGCATGCATGCCTACATGCATACATGCATGCATACACATTCATACATGCATACCTGCCTACACGCATACATACATACATACATACATACATACATACATACGCACGTACGTACGTACATGCATGCATGCATGCATGCATGCATACATACATACATACATACATACATATGTATATACATCCGTACATACGTACATGAGTAGATGCGTACATGTGCACATACGGGCATACGTACACGCGTACCTAGATACCTACCTACATACCTACATACATGCATCAATACATACAGACATACACACGTGCCAGACATGCAGAACTGCAAACATACATACATGCAGACATGCATGCATACTTACTTGCTCACTTACTTACTTACTTACTTACTTACTTACTTATCTCTACATACATGTATGTATGGTTGCTGTACATGTTCAAGGCATCTGAAAGTATTAGATACAAAAGAAAAGGTAACTAGGGTATAGGCTTCCAGTTGCTATGTGCGCCTGTTGAAGACCACCTTCGGCCAAGGACACCGGGGCGTCAGCTGCCCCAAAGCCAGCATTGAAGCGGTTTAGCTTCTATTCCACGAGTCTGTTTTTTTAGAAATGGGGGCCAGGCGCCATATGTCAGTAAATGAAGGTCCCCTAAGAAGATCTGTCAAACAAGTAATTGCAGGGGATGCGTTGCTTGCAAAATTCTGTCTACATTTAAGACCTACACTTAATGGCAACTACGGTTGGGAAAGATACCAATGTGCTGGTTTTAACAAAAAGGCGGGCCTAGCATAGACCCTATACACTACAATCCCACAATAGAGACTCCCAACAAGGTGAACACTTTCAAAGAAAGCGAGATACCAGCACACCAAACACTCTGAGACCTCAAGATTTTAAGCACTTTAGTTTAGGAACCTCCCATTGTGTTTATTTGGCAGTGCAGCTGGGACTTCATCTAGACACACTGGAGCCTAACGGCTGCAGATCTTGGGCTGTTGTAGGGGGTTTAGGGTTAAGGGTCCAAGTACCCAAATAATGACGACTGGAGTAGAAGGTGTACGCAAGCAAGGAACCACAGAATCTCGAGTTGCTTCCACACAACCAAAACTGCGCATGAACTGCAATGCGGAGGACAACAAATTGCTCCACATGTGCAACAAGACCGTCCGCAACAAAAGGTTCATGAATTTGATGCCACATGGCCGGAGGAATTCCAGCTCAATGCACAAATTCTTGACGGGATTGTTCTGCAGAAAACATGCGGCCACGCATCATCCTGACACATGAACTTGAACAATCGTCTTTTCTTGATTTGCTTTAGTTGCTTTAATCTGTCAGACAAGGAGTGGGAGTGAATCTCAACCCCCGACGCAGTGGTGCAACTTTTCGGTCGCATGTGTTTCTCGGTGAAGTTTGGTCATTGGATAGCCTGGGGTGAGCTCCTGCGGTTGCAGCGTGTCAGAAAGTTTCTGACGCAGAGTCTATCTGCCATGCAGTAGCCTGTCCTCAGTTAGCTAAGCCTGGAACACGAACCTTCTCCAGCATTATGCACCTCCTTCCTATCAAGGAGTTTGAGGTAGAACGCCTATATATATATATACATATATATATATATGTTCATAGGGCATATGGGAACTATTACTATTGCTCTTACTCTTTTTATTGCTATCATTGCTAGTATTGCGTTTGGATATCTTGAAAGCCTACAACTCGATTCTCATTGCAAGCTCCGCTGCCGATTGCAAGGTGCAAGTTTGTTCTGGCAGGTTCTGAATCCGCTCCACAACATATTACGGCCGCTGACGCATCATAACTACGCTGGGACTTCGGACTTGTTACTTAACTCGACAGGGACAGTACTTTGTAGTTTCCATGCTGTACCGACTTCTACTGGGAAGGGTCATGGCAGCCATCATTTATGATGATCGCCGATTTTTTACAAAACAAACTGAACCCAAATGCTGAATGCCAAACCCAACTTCTAATTGCATGGCCTGCCTTCTGATAGGGCCGCGCTTCTGAAAGTGCAGACAATGTCGGGCTACTCGTGTCCCGCGAACACAGCGATGCTCTGCGCTGTGGTGAACAAGCGAGTTAAGTTAGGCAGTCTTGCGATCAAATCGGTGGTATTCAGATACAGCTCTTCCTTGCATCATCCGGCAGAATGCCTGAACCCTTAGCAGCTTTCGCTCTGCCTTGGGAGAATCTTGGCAAGCGAGCTTCGTTTATAGACTTGCGGGGAACTGGAACTGCTGAGATCTGGTGTTTGGCTACTGGGTGATGCTACTGACTCATAACTCCATGATCACTGTCCGGTTGACATTCTGCAGCCAGCGACTACTAGCTTCGAAGGCTTTGTATCTTCTTCACGCTAGAGCGGAGGTGAGTCTTGGCGTAAGTTCCAGTAATTGCCCACCTAGAACGTGATGAACAATACATAGTTCAGAATGTTTTCGGGCCATTTGCATTTCTCATACAGCAGCAGGATCCTGTGGAGGACAAAGCAGAAGTGTTTAGATACTCAGCCCTTGACGTCAAACAAACATGAACCCTGCAGCTTGACAAATCCGAAAGCTTCTTGAAAGCTCGTGGGTACTTCTGTAATGTAACTACATATGTAACTTGAATTTGTGAACTTGGAAACTTACCTATAAGAAGCCCTCAGGCCCCATGTTCATCAAACCTCATTGCGCATGTCCTGAAGAGCCTTTCATCCCTGCAAGTCTGTCAGAAGCAACAAGGGCCGGTCAGCCAGCGGGTGGAAAGATGTGGAGAATCTCAGCTTCTTACTTCAGAGATGCTTGAAGGGGGTACTTGTTTCAACAATGTGTCCAGAGGAAATAGTAGCTTGTTAGGGTGTTATGCAGCGTCTGCATAGATAACCCATTTCTGTTGCCCCTACTAAGGCAAGGTCAGCTTCTGCAAAAAGCTGTGGTAAATAATTTGAATACAATTTCTCCGGTGAGCTTTGCAGAAAGGTTCAATTGTGAGGCCGCTGGTGTGAAGCACCTACCCAAAAACGACTCAACGAAATGCATTGCTGGCCCTAATCTCTGGTTAGTGCAGAGCAGTCTCGCCACCCCTCGTGTCCGGACGGGCGTCAAAGCCACAGTGTTGGCGCGTCACACTCTTTGAATGAATTGTGCTGGCGTTGTACTACTTCAGGTTCCAGGAAGCTACATTCATACTTTCTCGGGAGTGAGCCATCCATTGCGGGGCGGATCTTGCAATATCTATAGCTGCTTCAGGTGTCTGCTTCCGACAGCGCCAGAAAGACAAACATGCTGCTGTACTTGGACCCTTTAGGGGTTCTGATAGAGCAACTGCAGAGCATTTCTCAAGAGAGCTGCCCCAATGCTCTGGGAGCCCCCATAAGGATGCTCAGTCGGGAAACCTATCTTTCACGTCATGAAAATCTCCCGCTTTCAATTGGTTGAGGGCTTGTGATATAGTAGTTTCCATTTTGTTTTCCATTATCCCCAATATAACCCCAATATTACCTCAATATTACCTCAATATTACCCTATAGTAGGTCACCTCTGAGGAGGCAGGTCGACTTCGCCATCTGCGATGGCAGTTGGTAAGCTCAGATGATTAATAAAAACCCGTGGGATCATATTGGGGTTATATATGGGCTATATAAGGATAATGGGAAATAAAATGGAAACTACTATTCAGCCAGGAACTTCCTACGACACGGACGGCATCTAGACTTTTGCAGTGCTGTATGCACGTAGAAGACGCAGAAAAAGCACACCCTAGCCATGTTGATTCATGTGCGTCTCTGGCCCCTCTCAGTCACGTATAGCTGAGCACCACACACCTGGAGCCTTGTATGTAAATATGCTGGACTCTTAAGCCCTGATTTCCCCAAAGCTGCTGAACTGCTGAACCCTGATATCTGGGGGACCCAGGAACTCCGTCAATGTTAACATAAAGGCACTAGCAGGGCCGCTCAACCAACCAGCAAAATGCATGAGGCGGCGCTTGCACTCAGCGGTCAGCGGCCAATCCTGCACACCACGTTGGGTCTACAAACCTCTGAAAAAGAAGAAGTGTCATGCGAATATGGGCTCGGATGAGGCATTGGGGGAAGGTCTGAGCATTCACAGAGGATGCAAGAATGAAATCTCTTCACCAAACAGCCTGAACTCGATGCAAAGCTACGTATCCGTGGGGCGTATATCTCTACTGATAAACCCTGAACTGGACTTATGTAGGTTACCCCCAATTACAGGTTCTAAGCCCAGTTATACGCAGTTCCTACGCCATGGACCTAAACCCTAAATGCTATAACTCCCTACAACCCCGTTCAAACAACCCCAGTTATAAATAGTTCCCGAGACCCAAGAAGCTTCAAATGAACTCTGCCTTGGCGGCTCGTTTTTGTTTGCACCTCCTTGGCAGCAGTTACCTTTCTTCTGCTGCGCCTGGCGCAGGATTTAGGCCTTGGGCTTTAAGGTTCGAAGCATCTTGGGCATGCTTTATGATCAGATCCTAATTACTATACGTTGGCGATGCAAGGCAAAAGGGTTCTGTGTCGCTGATCTTGACATCGCTTGTTATTTATGTCCTAGCCTCGACCAGTTAGCACAGAAAAACACACTGCACATTGTGCTGCCTCTGGAATTCCAAGCTCATCGTTAGATATCAACTGGTCCATCTCCATAAGTGCAAAAAATCGCCTGTGAAACCCGACCTAAGCGCCTGGAGCTTGCAGAAGTCTATCACGATGAAACTATGCGAAGAGATACTCTGCCAATATTGGGGATAATGGAAAATAAAATGGAAACTACTATAGTATATGGGGGTTATATTGGGGTTATATTGGGGTTATATTGGGGCTAGACGTCAACTTTGCCGTCATTGGTGGCCCCTGTCTTTATCCTCGCAACCCCTTCAAGCCTCCCTGTGTGCAAACCCCCTCTTAAATCTCTAAGCTTTGCCTCGCAAAGGTAGCAGGCAGATGAAGACTGTCACTTTAACTACCCAAAGTACCACCGCGAGTACAGGTTCTAGACTTCTGTGTCTTGATTTGATGGGTTCCCACCTCTCTAGGCGGGCCTTGCAATGCAAACTTCGTTTTGGAAGGAGCATAGACGCTGAAAGCCCTGCCCGTGATCCGATTATTACTATTACTACTACTATTTCTAGTATTACTACTAGCTATATCACTGTTATTACCATTGCTTACCTTTGTTACAATCATTACCATCATGTTGTTTTCTTTCCATTGTTAGTATTATTTCCATGTTTACTGTTGTCGTAGTCACAATTATTACTATTATTACTATGGCGCAAGCCTAAAGCCTCGAAACCCCAAGAAATTTGCCAGGGGGACGCCGGGCGCACCACCTGCTGCAAGGCCTGCAGAAACAGGGTAATCCCCCAGTAACAATAGCAATACTGGTCATAACGATCATATTAATCATGGTAACAGTCGTAATAATTTGACGCTGTCGTGAGTTCATTGACCAACCCGAGGCTTAAGAGCCTCGCTTTTAGGAGCTCAGGATCTGGCCCTCTGACTTCATGTGCTAACTCCTTAATTCGAAGGAGACCCACCCGCTTTTTCCAAAGACCAGAAGTAGTGACCCGAGTGTTTTGGAGTCCTGGGCAGTCAGATGAGGGATATCTTGCTCGAGCTGAGGTGTTGTTTACCACCATGGCTGAAGAACTACTGAAATTCAGGAGACATATCATCATGCACGCCCAGGCCACTCCCAGGCCCCTTTGAAAATCCGTGATACATACTGTTGACCAGAACTTCCCTCGCTACGAGCTGCTGATTAAATCAAGCCGCGAATTGCCTTGAAGTGGTCCAACATGATATCAATGGAATGTTGTCGTTGCTGAGGCGGACGCATTCCAGGGCTGGAAATTAAGGGAAAGTCCTAGCTCACGCGCCCTCACGCAGAGATCATGGCCGGGGGCACCGGGGGTTGGTATGAGAGAATATATTATAAAGGGATTATAATCCCTTATTCCCTACTTAGCACCAGGAAGGTGTAGGGTGTAGGGAGAGCTAGGTTGCCATCGTGTCCGTTTTAGTCACAGAGGAAATCAAGACCTCAAGTTCCAGATGAATCCTGCTTGAAGCTGCCAAAGATCTAACTTGGGGGTATTTGGGATTCTGGAGACAGGAAGGAATACTGCAGTCTGCAGCATGGGTTACCGTGCGCAAGTAGATGGTTATTGAAAGTTCTTGGGTGCTTGGACCATATATACAACGGCTCCATATTCCCTCTACCGACTTTTCACAGAAACCTTGCGGATGTCTGCCGAGGGAGCGGCTATAATCAGAACCCCACGAAGCTACAGGTTTAGTTCGCTTTGTTTTGGGAAACGCATGTGTGTTCTCGTGTAGCCCTATGGATCCAGGAGACCCAATGTGGGTACGTAGTATTTACAGACTTTTGGGCCCAATGTAGGTAAGATTTACAGACTTCTTCTGGGCCCAATGCAGGTAACATGTATATACTTTTGGGCCAAAAATGGCTAATAGTGGTATGCTTTGATCCGTAAGGTTGGACCGCCAAGGCCCGTGCCAATGCCCGAAGGACCAGCCGCAGATTTTGGCTGCGCCTTCTGTCTCCTCCTTTGCATTTAGGGTTTGGGGCTGAGGGATTAGGAATACGGGTCTCCTCCTTGTAATTTGAGCGGCCTCGAAAAACAGCTTGCCCGCCTTGAAACTAATGTGGAACCGTATACAGTCCGGGAAAAAGGAACATCGCCCCTAGAGGGACCTTGTTGGAGTGCCATGGCATTTTCGGAGAGAGCGGTCTACATCATGGCAGTGGAATTACAAGTACTGCCAACATGTTGCACTAGCAGCCTTCTCCATGGACTAGAAACACCTCGATGCAACTACCGCAGTGTGATGCCGCTGCGCCTACGATAGGGGCACTGCTAGAAAGACTACTACGTGACTACGCAACGTCTGTGAGAAGGGACTGCGATCCCACGACCCTCAAGCAGAACCCACAGGCCAGCACATCTTGCTTTGACCAAGCTCGACCTTACATACCTTGCGACAGTTTAGCCCGATTCGATCCTCATCTCGACAAGGTTCTGCGCCGCAGTCAAGAACCTCAGCGTAGGTTGTTGTTCTGCCAATCTGCCGACAATCCGCACATGGTCACTTGCTAGCCGCACGAACATGAACGACGCGTAGGCGTTCAGATTGTGTTGTTCTTATTGACCAGGGGCGAGCGTAATGGCTGTTATGTACACTAATAATACCCCAATAATGGAGAATGAAATGGAAAAGAATTGGAACATGAAATGGAAACTGGGTTATATAGGAGTTTATAGGGATATCACTACAACAAAATAATGGAGAATCAAATGGACAAGAAAATGGAAAATCACATGGAAACGGCGCTATATAGGAGTTTATATGGATATCATAACCCACAACAATGGAGAATCAAATGGAAAAGAACATGGAACTTAACTGAAAGCTGGGATTATAAGGAGGTCCCCCAGCTGATTGTTGCCCCCCCTTCCCTCCTAGTGGACAATCTTCTGTAGCAAAGATCTTCGCACTTCGGCGAGATGTTTCCTTGGTTATCATAAGAAGCTTTATGCTTGTAGCCAGTGCTTCTTGTAGCAACTCACAAGGGAAGGTCCTCTGATTCTGAAAAATCGAAAAAATCCTAAGCCGACCTGCGCCCTTATGTATGGTCTGCTAAGAGTGATCAGCTTCGATCAAAAAACATCCAAACCCTAAACTAAACCCCCATACTATGTCCTGAGCCCTTGATCCTGTAAATCCTATAAACCCCAATCCCCACAAACCTTCCAAACCCTGTGGACCGTGAACCCTTACTGCTCTGTCTGAAGTCACATCAAGGACCGAGGTGCGCCATGTCAACATTAGCGGCCGTTTTGGCCTGGTCTTGGGACTTGGGAGGATTAGGCTTCTCGGCTCGGTAAAGGATGGTGAGCTACGGCTTCAGGGTTTGGGGTTGGGGATTCAGGTTTACGGCTCAGGGCTTGCAGGCTTTCGGGCTTAGGGGGAGGTGCTCACAATTCATTTGGAGCTTTGGCAAGGGGCTTCCTCGTTCAACTGTTCGACCTGAACCAAGACAAAGAGCCAACACTAAATCTGAAGCATTTCAAACTAACTGGTAGACACTGAAACAAGGCTCTCTCACAAACCTACATGCCTGCAGGGGCCATTGCTTGGCACCACTGGCTGGTATCAAGCCTGATTTTTTCAGCACAAGGTACGCGCGCAACATCGGCACCTACTCCTGGCATCTGCGGGCAACAAGGATCTCTCAACATACACAAAGGCTGGTGCTTCTGGTCCTTGCAAGAACGGGCCCCGAAGCAACAAACCCACGCATTGGATCCATATAGGGTATATATTGGGACTATATAGGGGTTATATAGCCATAATGGAAAACAAAATGGAAACTACTATAATGGGCCTAAACCCTAAACCGGGATTATATTCAGCTTGAATTTAGCCACCTTTGAGCCGCTCCCTCCATCAAGTCAAAAATCAGCATACTGAGGCCACAGCTCGAGACAAGTGTACACCCAACACTTCACGCTTCATCCTTCTAAATCTAAGCCAGATCATGTGATTTGTTATTAGCAAATCCTCTCAGTCCCCTGCCGAGGTTGCGATGAAGAAAGCACCAATCTGCTCAGCCTCCCGCCGGACATTTCGAAATGTTAGGGGCCCTGTGCGGTTATTCCATACTGATATGGTAGCATGCCTGCCATGCTCAATAAATAGTCGTCAGCAAGAAGATGGCCCCAGCCAAAGAATATACCGATTTTACAGAAGCAACACACAAAGTCTCCAAAGGCAAGGCGATTAACTTTTCGGAGCGTGCGGAACTCAGGTGAAAACGTGTAATGGGACGACGCTTCCTCTACCCGCTTTGCCAACAGCTGTAGATCCTCAGATCAGGGGATACCTGCACTACCTCGTAAACGCCAGCAGTCCCTTTAAGGGGCCCTCCGTGGGTTCCAAGTTTATTTGGGAGGCGGGCTAGTGAGAGTTTATCTCGGGCATTCCAACGGACTTCGATCATGTGCGCTATAAATTGCGGGGTCAAGTTCTCCAGTTATGCGCCTGTGGGGTCCTTAGGATAGAGACATATGGAGACTATACGTTGCTTTGGGGGGACACACGAAGGACCCTATTCGAGACCATCACCACCCTCACTCCGATCCCAGATTAAGCCTTAGCATCGATCAAAACATGCCCTCATGCCTAGCACCTCGTGGTTTTGCCTCAAAGCTCATGAATCCCAACCTTACGACCTCAAGCCGATAAACTCTAACTCCTGCATCCTATAAATTGAAAGCCCGGGAAGTCCTGAACCATTAAAAAATAGTCTTAACCCTAACCTCTCAAGCCACCCTTGACGCTGATACCCCCAATGCATAATTCTTTCAAGCCTAAAGAAGGGGACCCCAATATAGACTCCACAATATTATAA